>JAOQAZ010000005.1:491787-631452 GCA_027945595.1 Fusarium torreyae
TTAATAAAAATACAAAGATCTGAGAATGCGTTTTAAAATAGTAAAATATAAATTTTTTGGAAAACTGTTATCATAAAAAAAAAAAAAAAAAAATAGAAATTGAAATGTCTATATGCACAGAAAAGATTCAGTCTTGCTCAGACAACTGAAGGGGCGTTTAGAATAACATATGCCTTCGACCCAAAAGCCTCCTAAACTTCCCACCTTGATCGCTTACACCCTGGGTCCCCAAAGTCGAGCCCTTTCAGCTTCAAAACCAGCCTTATCCTCCGCCGTGGTCTTCAAGAACCCAATTTCCTTCCAAATATGGATGTACTTCCTGACTACCGTCTCCGAAACGGGCCCGACAGCGGATAAAGACTTCGAATGCTCCAGTGTGTTCTTCACGTCGAGAACAAGTCCGCCACAAGCCATGCGGAGATATGTCTCTTCTAAAAAGTCGGCCAAAAGGGCCGCTGGGTTATCCTGCTGAGGCGCCTTTCGCACGAGCTCAAGCCAATCCTTGAAAGGCACACGGTTAGGGATGCGCAGTGCGTCCGAGAGGATGGCGTTGACATCGCGCCACTGTTGCCCGACTGGGTTGTCAATGTGGTAAACAGGGTAGGGAACCCGATCGGACAAGACAAGATCAGTTAGAGTATCAGCGATATCGTTAACAGGCGTCCAGTTGAGGTTTCCATCAACGTCAGGCAAGGCGTTCAGAGTCTGAGAAGATTTGATAAGGAACCCGAAATGCTCCATTGGGTTCCAGTACCCGCTGGTCTTGGACCCAGCAATCTGACCGAGACGAACAACCATGGGACGGAAGCGGTTGGGATACTTGTGGAGAGTCTCATCGAGCATTCGCTCACAACCCCATTTCGCCTCGGCGTAGCCATTACCCAACAGCGAGTCGATAGTGGTCCTCTGCTCAGGAACGACAATCCTACCGGTTTTACCAGCAGCCAGGCCCCATTGTCCAACAACGCCAATTGATGACACCATCTGGAAGCTGAACTTGAAGTCTTCGGGGCGACTGGAGGCACACTCACGACCAAGGTCAAGGAGGTTACGGAAGACCTGGAACTGCGACTCGAAGCCTGAAAGAGGACGCTTGGCGCTCATGGGCCACGCGTTGTGGATGATGTGAGTGACATAGCGTATCAAGCATGCGTACTCGCTATCTTTGAGTCCCAACTTCGGCTTTGAGGTATCGGCCTGGAAGATGCGCAGCTTGGACTTTAAGTTCTCAGGGAAGCGAATGCCCTTGTCTCTCATAGCTCTGTACTGGCGCGCAGTGGGATCTTCCCTGTTCGAGCGATTGAGACAGACAATGGTACGAACTTCGTCCAACTGAGCTAAAGCGTAGACGAGATGGCTTCCAAGACCACCGGAAGCTCCAGTGACGAGGACGACGCTCTCATTCTTACCTAGTGGAGCAGCAGAGGAATCTGAAGTTGGCGCGGAGAAGTCGGCAGTGTACTTGTGAACAAGCTCAGTCACAGCTTGTTCACGAGCGGCGAGGGTCGAAGTATTGCTATGAGATACATGCTCTTCTTTAGGGAGAGCCTTAGGGGCAGTTGTGTTTGGCATGACCACGGGTTTGCTGCCTGGGATTGCCGGAGCAGTGACTGTCGCACCCATCTCTCTCGCCAGCATTGCCCTCAGATCGCCCAAGGTCTGACACTCCATGAACAACTGCTCATGGCGAACATCCAGACCAAAAGTATCTTGGAACCTGCTCGCAATGACTAACGACAAGAGAGAGTCAACACCACAGTCAGCAAAGTTTGTCTCGTCATCAAGATCCTGTCGAGCAACACCACTCTCTTCCGAGATGATCTCAAGAGCGCGCTCGAACTCCATTTCGATAGATTCAGCAAACTCTTCACGCAATTCTGGAGTTTCACTTCCAGATGTAGCGGTATCACGACCAGAGTCGCTGGCTGCTGAGGAGCCGCTACCGCTGACATCGTCTTCAGGTCCTTGGAGGAAAGCTCTGAGATCCTTGACTGTGGGGTGCTCGAAGAACAGGGCGTTGAAGTCGAGGTCAATGTCAAGCTCTTCTTGGAAGCGAGCAGAGATGGTAAGACCGAGGAGGGAGTCAATGCCTACGTCGGAGAAGTTGGTGCCATCGGTGAGATCACTAATGTCGATTCCACTCTCCTCTGAGATGATACGAAGAGCTGTAGTGAACCTGGAGGGCTCGACCTTTGCGACTGACTTGCTTTGTGTCGGCTTGGTGGTAGTTCCCTTGGCCGGATTTGAAGCAGTGGTGTTGCGTGGCTTGTCTTGAGTTGGACGCGGGGGTTGAGTCTTCTTGCCACTCTCGATTGAGAGAATGACCTTGAGTAATCGGCGGGGAACACCTTGAATCTGGTACCAAATGAGTATGTTGGAATTTAGAGTGGATGAAAAAGTACTTACCGCAATCTGTCCAAAGAATGCAACGACTCTGTCCTCATCAAAGATCGTTACATCACCATACCAGAGCTTGTCTTCTCCAGCATGCATCTGGGTATAAGTAGTGTACGACTTCTCAAAGTCCAGAGACTCAAAGAGCTCCAGCGATCCCCAACCGTGGTTCATGTACACGTCCACATCGATGTCAGTCTTGTCGTTACAGTTCATGGCAAAACCGCACGACTGAGTGAGAGAGTCAATGACAGCGGGATGAGTGTGGAAATCACCGTCGCGCTTCACGGTACCAAAGCTGATCTTGCTGGAAGCCTCCAGCGTCTCACTGTTGAGGACTACCTCATCAATGGCTCGGTAGTCGTCGTGGAAGCGTGCAAGTGGACGAATCATGCGATAAGCCATGGGACGGTTGAAGCGCGCGGCCTCACCGGTTACAATTCCGTCGCGAAGGGTTTGCATCTTCTGCTTCGTGTCCTGGGCTTGGCTCTGGAGTACTTGCTGATGACTTCGATCCTTGAAGCGGACAACACAGGCAGAGTGCTCTTGTAGGTTACCCTTGTTCTAGAAAAGTGTTAGTGTTGAAGTGGAAGAAAGAGTGCGGAAACTTACATCAAATGACATGAACTTGATTGCCGCGGATTGAGAGGTCCAATCTGCTTCAAGATGAGCTTGGATAGGCTGCCTGGTTCCATCGCCTCGCAAGATCAATGCCTTGGAGACAGTCATGTCCGAGACAACAACCATGTCATCTTTCTGCTCAGGCTTGTATCGCTCGATGAGGTACTTGCCCAATGTCAAGGCCATGTCTGCATACACAGAAGGTGTGCAGAGTGGGATACCGTCAACTTCGTGGCCTTGGACAAGCGGACTGAGGTCCTTGCGAGCAATATCTGCTTCGACAATCATGTGAGTCTTGTTAGAGTCACCACTTTCTTCCACGACAGTATGGATAGTAGTGCTCTCGATCTTAGGGGCGTTGTTGATGACCAGGGGAGGATCTCCTTTGCGAAGCGTCCAATCATTGACATACGAAATCCAGTACTCCTTGAGATCCCAACTGTAAGCTGGAAGCGACACGACTGAGTGGGCACCAGGGAAATTACTCTGGTATTCGGCCCAATTGATGCTTGCTCCAGCATCGTAAAGGCTTTTCAACGCGCATGCCAGCATCTCCCAAGGTGCCTTGCCACGCTGCAGGGACGTAACACATGCTATCTGCTGACCAAGAGTAGGCTTGACCATGCCTGTGACCGCTGGGTGAGGACCGACCTCGAGCATCATTGTGCGATCTGTAATGGTACCGTCGCGATAAGCAGTCGCCAGTGCAGAGAGCATGTTGACGGATTGGCGAGAGTGCTTTGCCAGATAAGTTGCGTCAAAGGTATCCCCATTCTCAACGACGCTGCCGTCAAGAGGACACAAGACCGGGATATTGGGTTCGGAAAAGTCAACCTGCTCCGCCAGCTTCTGGATATCGGACACGACGGGGTCTAGTTGGGATGAGTGGAAGGCATAAGGAACCTTGAGGAGCGTGGTCTTGAAGTTTGCAGAAACCAGAATGTCCTTGAGTTTCGTGATTTGGTCGTTCGGCCCAGCAAGAACAGTCTCAATGGGAGAGTTGATGCAGGCAGTCTCGTACTCATGGCCTCTCAATGCCTGTGCGATCTCCTGCTGAGAACCTTTAACAACAAGCATGGCATGCGTACCACGAGTGCACTTCTGCTCAAGCAGTTGTGCTCTGCCGCCAACGAGGAAGAGAGTGTCTGTGTCCGAGAGCACACCAGCGACATTGAGGGCAGCATATTCCCCGAGACTGTGCCCAACAACGGCAGCAGGCACAATACCCCAAGAAGCCCACAGCTTACTCAACGTGATCTGGAGAGAGACGCTGGCTAACTGAACCAATGAGGGCGCAAACTTGCTCACATCCGGCTCATCAGACTGAATGAAGGGGAGCATAGACGGAAACCCCAAGTTCTGAGCAATCTGATCCAGCTGAAGAAGCTCCGCACGGACGAAAGCGTTCTCTTCAAAGAGCTGCTTGCCCATTCCAGGGTACTGGGCACCTTGACCTGTAAAGGTAAAAATGACTTTGGGCGCGCTCTTGGGTCGAGTAACGCCTGTGTTGTTCTGGATAGCGGTCTCAATCTTGGAACAAATCTCATCGACTGTAGAACCGGGGAGCAGAATGCGATGTTGATGATGGATGCGACGAGTTGTGGTGGTGTAAGAAAGCTCAGCCAGAGAGACCTGCGAGTTCTTTCTGAGGAATTCGAGCATTGATCTCAAATTACCTTGTAGAGAAACCCCGCTCTTGGCAGTAACAGCAATTGGGAATTGAACTCTCGAATCATTTCCGGGTGTAAGTTGACGTCTTGGTGGCGCATCCTGAAGCAACAGGGCCGAGTTGCCTCCAGCAGCACTGAAATTATTCACAAAGACCCTTCTGGGGCTTGTGACAGTTCCCTTTCTCCATTCAACTGGAGTGGAAGCAATTTGAACATTGCGCTCTTCAAAGTCTGTCGGAAAGCGGTGGTTGATCTTGGTCTTGATGCCACAATGCGGGACGATCGTGTCGTTCCTCATCATCTGAAGGACTTTGATGACACTACAAACACCGGAGGCGGCTTCACCATGTCCGATATTTGCTTTAGCTGAGCCAATGTATAGTTTCTGGTCCTTTGTTCGAGTGAGCTTGCCCTCGGAAATGGGAGGTGCAAATGTCTCTAGAACACTGGACATTTCGGTGGCATCGCCAGCCTGGGTACCTCTGCATAATGATGTTAGTTACAGACCCACTGAAAGTGCTAGAGTCGAGGAATCGGGATAGACTTACGTTCCGTGCATCTCGACGTAGCTGACAGTATAAGGATCCACTGCAGCTTCATTCAAGATCTTATTGAAGATCGCCCGCTGAGCACCAACGTGGGGGCGAGTGATAGACTCTGACTCTGCCGAGTGGTTCGTGTATGCACCCAGAACAACACCTAGAATAGGATCATTCTCAGCAATAGCATCGTCGAGACGCTTCATGATGATAGTAGCGACACCTTCGCCTCGGCAGTAACCGTCAGCACCATCATCGAAGGTCTTGCAGTTACCAGTGCGCGAAAGGAAATGTCCACGATCAAGTCCAGCAGTGAAGTCCGGATTCGTCAGAACGTTTGCACCTCCAGCGATGGCAGTGTCCACATCGCCCTGCCAGAGAGCGTTGCAGGCTAGATGGATACCAGCCAAGCTAGATGAGCACGCCGTGTCAACGGCATAACTGGGGCCACTGAACTTGAAAAAGTAGTTGATGCGGCCGGGAATGAAAGCCCTGTTGCCTCCAGGTATGAAGTAAGTGTCAATGGACTGGGCGCTGTTCGTTTCCATCCAATCGTTGCTGGTAACACCGTAGAAGACACCGACGCGATCAGGTCGAGTGGAAGGGGTAGCATCGGGAACAATACCAGCTTGCTCGATTGCCTCATAGGCTGTCATGAGAGCCATCCTCTGGGAAGGGTCAATCTGGGGAGCTTCTCTTGGAGAGATGTTGAAGAAGCGAGCGTCAAACTCAGCGGGATCATCCAGCCAGCAACCGAAAGGCGTGGTGCTTGTGTTCTTACGTTCTCCTGTTGGATCAACATGTGTTTTTTGGTCCCAGCGGAGACTTGGAACAGGCTTGTGGACATCTAAACCCTTGTAGAGAAGATCCCAGTAGGCTTCGTTGTCTTTGGCTCCAGGAAATCGGCCAGACATAGCCACAATGGCAAGCTTCGGCTTGTTTGAGCCATTCTCGGAAATGCTCTGTACCTCAAGCTTTGAGCTTGGTACTGCCGTCTCCGGGACCAGCGGGCGCAGAGACGTCTTTCTGAGTGCTGTGTAGATCAAATGTTCTGCGTTTGTCCCAAAAGGCACGATAGTGAACTGTTCAGAGCCAGCTTCTTCAAGAGAGGCTTGAACATCATCAAAGATGGAACTCCATCGCAGAGGATGAAGCAAAGCTTGGGCAACGGCGTCCTCCAAGAGTGTGACGAAGCTTCTCTCTTCAGGTCTGACACCAGTACTTGAGAGAAGAGGGATCTGCTCAGATAGCGCCGTAGCCTTGTGGAGCATCAATCCCGCGACGATACCCCGAACGTCTTGCTGTGAGTAAAGATGAGGAGCATGGTATGCCCCATAGATGGGGATGCTTTTGGTCGTGATGGTTCTGGAGCCAAGAAACTGTGTGAGTTGAACAAGGCGCTTGGGCGGACCACTAACGGTGATGCCGTTGGGCGCGTAGGCGCTGATGTATGGCTTGCTCGTCAATGGCAAATCCTGGAGAAATACTGGTTAGTACACACAGCATCATATGTTAAGAGGAATGTTACTCACGTTTGTCTCATTAAACTCTTGCAGAGCCGCGGAAGCCTTCTGTCCAGGGACTAGAAGCGCCCAACTCTGATCAAAGTCTTGCGACGGGTCTACTCTTTTGGCAGTATCGGCGACAAACATGCCGGTTCTGAAAGCAGCAACGACGGCAGACACAGCCATCGGGATCAAATCTGCTGTAAAGCTACTACAGCTGACAGCCGCCGCTGCAAAGGCACCTGTGCAGAGGCCGACAACTCTCGAGTTCTGAGCGTCATAAGAGGAGATTCCTGCTTGACTATGTCCATTATTAGCAACTACGAGAATTGCTTGGGTTGTTTGCTGCTTACCTGATGAATGTGCCCAGTTGATACAGAGTAGTCACAGCCATGTCGAGAGCAATGCATCGCTTGCCGCTCTGATCCCACAGGAGAAGATCTTCCTGGCATGTAAATCGAGGAAGATCTTTCCTGATGCTGTAAGGGAGTCGGTAAAGCTCAACCCGAAGGGCATTATAGGCCTGGCTCAGAAACTCATGAAGGAAAAGATTGTCTCGCTTCTGGAGGAGATTCTGTAGATGCGGCTGGATCTCAAAGGTTTGATCTCCGAAGAGATACAGCTTAATTTGAGTAGCCATGACAAAGGTGTTGAATCTTGCGATTTTGTTGAAAGAGTGGTTGAAGTCTAATGTTTGTTGTCTATTGTTGTCTGAGATAATGTCTTTGAAGGCGATGCTCTGTCCTTTATCTATCTACTCGCAATAGGCACCGTCACTTTGACAATATCACAAGCAAATATTGTATAATACCTATCAGCAATCTTCAGCAGACTGGGCGATCTTCATCCATCCTACTCGGAGTCCGGCATGACACAAAGCTCAGATTTCTTGGTATCGTCATCGTTGCCTTGTTTTACCGACCTTGCCAAAGCATGGTATTTTCCCGAGCTGAGCCTCATCTTACTTCTGATAAGGCAGATCTGATGGATCAACTGCAGCTCATACAGGATCACGTATGCGGCTTACCGAGGTCCGCCTATCTCAGCCCTGCATACTTGTGTGACTGATAGGCATCATTGTAAGACGGGGCCCGAGCCTACGGGATTCTCTCGGGGACTCCATCGGCAACTGATTTGAGATAACTACAGTCAGCTCGGTAACATCATGCAGGGAGCTCGGATGCCGTCAAACTCACGCCGGGGTATGTAACTGTCATAAGTCCCTTACAGAACCTGATTATCTATCACGTATATGTCGAGTCCCCTCCATCAACAAAGGCCCGATATCCGATTTCTCAGAAACACCACCCTATCAAGACAGAGCACATCATCGCAAATCTCACTATGGAGAAGACGGACCGTGATGCTGTCATCGAACATGCTACTCAGGTCAAGCACCTTGTTCACGATCCCAACAGCTTCCTCACTGAGCTCCTCATCCAGCAGCAGCAGTATTACTGCATTGGCTGGCTTTGTCACTTCGACGTGTTGTCATGTATCCCGCAGCCACCAGAATCCATAGCTTATGCTGAAGTTGCCGCCAAAGCCAAAGTCCCTCTGTCAAAACTCCAGTCAGTAGCTCGCATGGCCATGACTACCGGCTTCTTAAGGGAGACAAAGGATGGCAAAATTTCACACACTGCCTTGTCTGCTCCATTTGTCACTGATTTCCACATGAAGACCCAGCTTTTTCACATCTTCAACCAAACCGTTCCCCTCATGGCTGGCTTGACACAAGCAACTGAGAAATGGGGCGACACATCAGCAACTAACGAGACGGCTTATAATATCGTTCACAACACGGACCTCTCATTCTTCCAGCATCTCAAGACTCATTCTGATCTTAATGAAGGGTTCCAGGCTTACATGAAGAGCCGCGCTGTATCTCACACTGGATCAAACGTTGAGCATCTAATCGATGCTTTCGACTGGAAGTCTCTGGGTCAAGCCAGAGTCGTTGATGTGAGTTCTGTAATTCAATGTTGATGAGAATGATGTACTAACTTTGAACAGATTGGCGGAAGCAGTGGTTCCACCTCCATAATGCTTGCGACAGCGTTCCCTGGGCTCAAGCTTGTCGTCGAGGATCTTCCAGAGCCTATTACCAACGCAAGATCCCGGGTTCCTGAGCTGTCAGAAGATGTGAAGAGTCGTATTGAGATTATCGAATATGACTTCTTCACTCCTCAGCCCGTCAAGCATGCCGATGTCTACCTGCTTCGCACCATTCTTCATGACTGGCCGGATGCAGATGCTGTGAAGATTCTGCAGGGTGTGGTAGAAGCAATGGGCCCGTCCAGTCGACTCTTGGTCATGGATATGGTCCTGCCAAAGCCTGGGTCTGGATCCAAGACCTTCGAGGCGACTCTCCGGCAGAAAGATCTGACCATGATCCAGGCGTTTAACGCTAAGGAGCGAGAGGTTGAGGAGTGGAGTGCTCTTCTGGCGAAGGCTGACCCTCGTCTCAAAGTTCGTGCTATTGAGCGACCTGCTGGGAGTGAGTTGTCAGTCATTGAGGCAACACTAGAGGAAGAAGCTGCGAATGACTCGGCTTGGTATGCGCTAGGCAACTAGATAGTGACGAAATAAGACATAATTCATGGTTCTTCTCCAAGGCTTTGCTTGACGATTGTTGTGACATTCTCAAGATTATTCTTCAGTTCGAGTGCTTGCAATGAACGGAGACGGCGAGAGCTGATTCTTTATGAACGTAAGGTAATTGCGTGCACCACAAACACCCACCCGCAAGCTGGAGCCTTCGCACATCCCGTCATCTCTCTTGGCGGGTCAGCGATTAAACGAGGTGAATTCCTCAAGAAAAGATTCATTTTCGAAGGACCGTGAGTATATGATCCGTCGTGGTCATCTACCTCGTGCTTTGAGCACCTCACGTTTTGTACACCGACAATGAGATGGATAAAACAAGATTTCTAATACTCTATATAACCGACTACGAAGTAACTGCGCAGAACTCAAGACCAATCGCCATCCTGAAGATCCTCAAGCTTCTGACCCGCTTTAATCTGCTCCTGCACCTCCTTCATCGACCAGGCCCTATACTTGTGACCCGGCGGGAAGTTGGTGTTGTGAAGCGGAATCTCGCCATCACTAAGTACATGGTTCAGAGCCTCGCAGAACTTCTCATAAGCATAAGCCTCGGGGTCATGAGACCAGACCCATTTTGGGTAGCGAGACCTAATGAGTGCTGGGTTCTTTGCAATGGCGTCCCAATCAGTATGCTGCTTGAGCTGCTGATTGACGAACCCCATCTTTTGCCCGCAGGAAACCCTCTGGAAGCGCAGTTTGTTGTACGCTTTAGTCGCATTGGCTGCTTGGGCTTTTCCGCCGAGCTGAAGGCATGTAGCAAGAGTGACACCGTCTTCAATCGCCTGGGTGGCGCCGTTGCCAGATGTTGGCAGAAAAGCGTGGGCAGCATCGCCTAGCTGAACTACGCGTCCGCCGGGTGAGGTCCACTGCTCATGGGGATCTCTGAACTTGAGTTGCCAATTAACAACAGAGCCTTTGGGCGCTGTTCTGATGAAAGCTGCAATGGCTGGATGGACGGCGTCGTTCTTTTCCATCTCAGTGATGACCTCAGCTGGGTCAATGTCAGGAATCCAGGACTCATTGGCAGATACATCATGCTGGAACGAATATTAAGAGAGATTCTTGGCGGGAGAGTCGAGGTTAACTTACTGAATGAATGAAACTCCAGAAAGCTAGATCATGCGTGAGTGCGATCATGTTGTGAGAGCCATTGCTATCGGCTTGTCAGTCAAGTTCACTACAATATGAGTTCTGGGTGACATACCCAAGCCAGAACTGCCAAATTGGCTGCTCCCCAGGCTTGAAATTCCACATCTCCCTCACTTTAGGGTCACTCAGGGCGTGCTCGACTGGATAACCGGCCCGATAAATTGCTTTCCCACTAGTCGTCAGGTCCTTGGGCATGCCGGGCACGATGGTGCTGGACTTGGTGCGGAGTCCATCAGCAGCAACGACGACATCAGCAGTACGCTTCTCGCCATTCTCAAGAACAAGGCCTCCAACGCCCTGCTCAACATCTTCCCAGTACTCAACGACCTTGCAGCCCCATTCAATCTCGATACCGAGTCGTTCAAGTTGTCGCAAGAACGCTCGATAGAGCTTGATGCGGCTGTGAGCATTGACAGACGGGAATCCTCGCCTGCCCTCGAGGTGCTCTGGGTCATTGAACATAGGTGGCGCTGGGCCCCAGATCCGCTCGCCACTTTGTTTGTAGTACGACATGGCTACATCGTACTGATTCTCTTCAATCTCATAGCCCATATCAGGCCAGTGCCTGAGGAGGAGGATAGCGCTGGGCTGGATCTGGACATTGTCGCCGGTCCAGATAGGGCTTGGGCTTCGGTCCAGGATGCGAACATTGTGGCCCTTGCGCCAACACTCAAGAGCGCAAGTTACGCCGCCTAGGCCTGCACCAGCGATGAGAACATTAATGCCGGTTTCAGGGTATCGCATGACCTGAAGGTCTATGCCTCTCTTGATGCAGTCCTCAAGGCGGTCTTTAGAGAGGGTCGTGTGCTTGTGGCTTTGGTGAAAGCTAGTGACAGAGGTACCGTTTGACTCTGCAACTCCAGACTGTTTGCCGGTATTCTCCACATGAATTGAGGATGCACCGTTTGCCTGCGTGTTTGCCATGCTGTCTAGGTGCATTTCGTTCGTTGAAAAAGTATGGGAAGGGCAAAGGTTGTATGGGTGAGTTTTGAAAGACGATCTTTTTTTCACGACAGTGCTAATTCCTTTGTATTGAACTCTTCAATTGCTATATAAACTCATAAGACGTCTCAATATACTGATCGATAGCGGACTATCCGGCCCTCAACTACTGTCTGTGTCACGACAGTCCCCGAGAGGTTTCCCGACATGATTCCGACGGGACTCTCCAAATGATGACCCTTTTTCGTAGTCCGGATCTGACATAGAGGCTAAGACATGTGATGAAAAAGGCAATATTGATTCCGCGACATGAAGGAAGGGTGACTGTGCTTATTCTTCGCTAATCATGCCAATAGTAGGAAGAAGTCCTCTATGCATGTGTGCTCCAGCTGTTTGGCGGCTAGCGTTCGACTCGGGACCCGGAGTCCTATCTCAGGCTACTCAGGAATGTAAGTCTAGCTTGCTCTTTGGTAGTCTTATGCTCCGCCTTGTGTGTTTTGGCTGACCTTTCTCCCAAGGCCGATTTCGTTGCGGCTTTCGGGTGCCGAGTTGAGAGCTTCGCAACAACATGGCCGTAACTCTTGCACGTAGGAGACATGCTTACTTGCTCCCCTTCTTGCGAGGCAAGGATAGGCCATGCCATGGATGCCTGGAATTTGGGAGTCGTCACCAAGCGCATTGTCCGGGTGTCAACTTTCTTGGGAGTTTTGACAAATAGAGGACTTTATTTGTGTGATATGTGTATCTATGGAATGGTGAGATTGCTTATCGTGCGGCGGGCGATCGTCTTGAACACTTTCATGTCCTATAGGTACTCATGACTCGAGACCCGCCGTGTCTGCGATTCTATAAACATATTTGACGGCACTAGCAGTGCCATTCTTCAAGTCCTTGAGGCCCTTCTCAACTCCCTCTAAGCCACCTGGGATAATCTCCTGTGGGTGTGCCTTAAGCCAACCCTCCTCAAGACCCTTACTGAAATATCTGGTAAACACATAACCAAAGTCTTTCAGATCCTCATGAATACTGGCGACTGTTGTCACTGACTTTTGGATCGTCTTGGGAATATCTGAGTAGCTTTGCGCCGGAACTATTAGTGTGATCTTGCCGGTCTGATGATCCAAAGCCTCGCAGATTGTCTGGTAGGAGCCCATCTCAGACACTGCGTCGAAGGCGTACTCGAGCTTGGCACCGTTAAGGCTGGCCTTGATCTCTTTAACTACGGTTTGACGTCCTTCTCTGTAGTCGATGACAGTGTCACCCTTGCTTCTGTCGATCAGTTTCTCGACATGATCTTGCGCGCGACCGGCTACGCAAATGAGAGGATGAATGTTGGAGCGCTTGGCTAGCTGAATGGCGTACGATCCAACAGCTGAAGATGCACCCCAGATAACAAGAGGAATTCTTTGAGAATCCGAGACGGGAAGCCATGGCTCTGGAAGTCCAAGACGTGCGTAAAGGGCACAGGCAGCTGTGAGGGCGGTCAAAGGCAGCGCAGCACCCTCTGATATGGTTCAATCAGTCAGTGTCATAAAAAAAGTCGATGGAGACATCGCGTACCTTTGAATGAAGTGTTTTCAGGCAATCTAAAAGTAGTATACGCCCAGCTGACTCCATACTCGGCGTAACTGCCACCAGGCTGCTTCATCTCGTGCATCGCTGCAACGCGATCGCCTGGTCTGAACTCGGAGACGCCTTCACCCACCTCGTGAATGATCCCAGAATGATCATCGCCCTGGTTTCCGGTGCCTTTGTCTCCCCAATATTCAGGTCTTTTCCTTGATGGAGTTAGTAATGGATGGTTATGTAGAAGTGTTGGTCTGCTCACCAA
This sequence comes from Fusarium torreyae, assembly GCA_027945595.1. Lineage (NCBI taxonomy): Eukaryota > Fungi > Ascomycota > Sordariomycetes > Hypocreales > Nectriaceae > Fusarium > Fusarium torreyae. The sequence continues at coordinate 505,046 of JAOQAZ010000005.1, forward strand.
TCTTTCGGATTACTGCCAGCAAAGGCGATCTTGGTGACAACTTGACCAGGTCCTGCCTTGGGAATTGGACTGTCGACAATTTGGACCTTTGGTCCCCTAGAAACGATGGCTTCTTTCATAGTGCTAGCAGCTCTGATTTGAGATGATAGTGCATAAAGACGCTTCATGGGGGCTTGGTTCCGTGTAAGAGAAAACATGTCGCAATCAGGAAGCCTTCAACCTTCTGGCCAAAGGCAGGCGGAGGGTAACCACTTGTGAAAATAGCCCATTTGCGTTTATCTGTTACACAATGATGCATCGAAGTGACCTGTTCTGTTGTTTGAGTGTAATGGCACGGAGCTGAGATGGCTAAAATCCGAAGAGCGAAAATGAGAGCGAGAAGCCGAATGGGGCGTAGAGTGGGTTTGTATCACCGGGAACTGGCTCGGGTATTGACTGTCAGTGCCGAGACGCGAGAATCAAACAGGCCAGCTAACCAATAACCTTGCGAGTTGAAACGTCTTACAGCTTTTACGAGCTTATTTTTCGAGGTTGTGTATTTGACGCTGATTATCGATGATTCATTGGTGGCAGGGCAAAAGTACCTGCAGCTGCGGGAGTCTCCATTCGGAACGAGCCAAGACCATGGAGAAAACGTGGTCGTAAGGCTTCTTTTAGGCAATTTGAGATTCAAAAATGAAGTATCTACCTGACTTCAGACGCAGGCATCTCACATAGAATAAGAGCTGGTTTGTGAAAGCTTTGAAGTAATGTTGCTTTGGTTGGGATTTGGGATCCTGTCTACCCTAGTTGCGGCTTCTAATGCTACCCTTCCATGTCTAAGACAACAGTGTTCCTCCCGTAGTCTCAATGATGCTACCAGAAGAGTTCTTGTTCTTCATCAAGTACAAATAAGCCTCCGCGACATCCTCAACCTGCCCGACAGCACCAGTCGTCATTCTACCCTTGAGGTGGGTGGTGATATTGTCCCAGTAACCCATCTCCTTGACGTAGCTCCAAATTTCTGTCTCAGTTGGACCCTGCGCGACAGCGTTGACACGAATGGGAGCCAGATCGACAGCCAAGCCTCTTGTCATACCACGAAGGCCAGAGAGGTACGAGTACATGACTGTCCACTCCTTAGAGACGTGCTCGGTCGCACCGCCGGTTGCAATGGTGAAAGATGAAGTGTCGCTCTCGTTGAGATGCTTGCGAAGTTGCTGAGCGACAACCAGCGGGGCGAAGAAGCGAACAGTACCGGCCTGTCTAATGGCGTCTAAGGTGAAGTCCTCAAGCTTGCCAACAGCAAGCTTGTCGCCCGCTGTGAAGACCACATGGTCTAGCTTGCCGGACTTGGAGACTTCAGTGAAGAGGTTCTCGACTTCTTTGTTAAGTGTGTCAGGTGAGCCCAAGTTGCAAGGGAAGCCGTGGAGCTGAGCCTTAGCAGACTGGTTGTTTGCTTTGAGGCGCTCTAGAGCGTTGGAGATCTTGGACTGAGAGGATGAGGAGATGAAGACGGATGCGGCGCCGTTTTGAAGAGCGGCCTCTGCAACGCCAAAACCAATTCCTGAGGAACCGCCAATGACGAGAACTCGTGAGCCGGCGAGCTTTGAGACGTACTTTCCGAGTGCTGATGCCATTTTTTCGATGTTTTTGAGGGAGCGAAAGGGCGTCAAAGTAAGAATGTGGTGGCTATTGGTAAGAAAAAGATAGGTGTGGAAACGAAGACTCAGTTCCTGAACAATACTACCCGCCTTATATTCTAGACTGTCATTCCTCCAACAAACACGGCTCATCTAGGATGCCGATGTCATAATAAATAACTACTGTCGGACTTCCTCAGCCCCGAAGTACGCGCTTCTACCGAATCGGCTTCAGGCACAAAGCCTACGTCTAATTGCTGGCAATTCAAGGCATTGCAAGGACAACTACAGCTCGCAATCGTGTCGGAATCCGAAATTACCCCTGCTTACCGACCTTGTGTCACCCAAAAGCAAAGACAAGCCAACCAACACCCGCCCGATTCCCCACAGCATGCATTGCGGCTACCAACATTTTATCTCGCGACTCTACTAAAACGCGAGGCCGAGACCAAGGACTACGAAAATGGGAAGCACCAAAGGTTCTAATCACGAAAGTCCGAAAATGTTTTCGACAATTGACAAAGGTGTATGTGAATCGGTTTCTAAGCGATGCTAGTACTGGATTTTCGAGTTAGGTCGAGGCTATAAAACCCGTGGTATGTCTCCGAAACACATATTCCTGTTTTCACAATCAACAACGAAGTCAGTGACCTTGCCTTGTCGTTGCTTTGCGAAAGTTGTCATTGACTAAATACTGGATGCTTACTCTCTTAGGCAATACGAGTGAAGACGCAACTCAGTCTCTATGGCCAAAACTTGCTCAAGTATCACATGCATCAAAACAAACAACCTTGTTTCTTCGTAAGCCTCAAAAGGTCCATGTGCCGTTGTGCCTTGCAAAGGCAAGACATTATCCACGTTCCTGCAGAAATTCTTCCGGCTTCCGAATTCCATACGCAAAGATTGGACAAGATTGTAACCGCGAAGGTCTTTTCCACCGTATATCTTCTGTATCAGTGACTGGTAAAGTTATCAAAGAAATGAAGGTATGCTACGCCACTGCTTACTTTATTATTTCTAGAAGTCGATGTGACACGACCCTGGCTTCTTGCGCAACCCTGTCCCGGTTCGGCGTGTTCTTTGTTCCTTTTTGGTCTTGACTCTTAAGTGATGGTATTATGTGGATATGTGTGACAGATGAAGATAAAAGGAATTTTATGATTCAAGTTTTAAGGAGCTATCGACTGATGACTGACACGCATATACAATTTGCGTCGTATTGAAATCTATCAAATGAATAGAATGTTTGAACAAAAGACGGACGCATTATAGCATTACATGGCTCGTACAAACATAGCAATGTCTGTAGGACGATCAAGCTAGCTCTCCTTGTCCTGTTCTGATCTTCTGGATGATTGCCTGCAATTCTTGCCTCATATTCTGAACAGCCGAAGCTTGCCAACTAGGGACTTCCTCCTCACCGGGGGAGCTAGAATCAAACGTCTCCATGACCTTTTCAGCCTTGCGCAACTCTCTTATCAGCACAGTTCTTTGCAGAGTTGCCTGGTCGTCCTCGTCAAGGACCAGCATTCCTAGTTGAATCTTCATAGGTCGCAATTCCACTTCGTCTGCGTGATAGCGTGCTGTGACAGCAACTTGATACCAAAATATGACTTTTGATAAGATTGCGTTGTGCAACATCGCAATGTGTGGATTTCGTGCGCATGGGCACTTGAGCAGTGGGATGAGATCAATCAGCGCGGCTTTGTTGGCAAACAAGACTGTGTCGATGCTGGGCATGACGCATGCTTTTCTTGCCAATACCGCACTGCTGGCTGAACCATGAGGTTGTCTGTAAATATTTGCATTTTGGTCGGTGTTTGGATTGCAGTGTAGCGAGCGAAGTACTTTGAGGGCCATCGCTTCACAATCGTGCTGTTGCTTTGGTCCTTGCATGTTGTTTGAAGTGCTGATGTTTGATGCTGGTGTAGTAGCCTCTAGCGACAATGTCGGCTCCGTGGAAAGGTTTATCTCAGGGGATATCATGCCGCTTGAATGAGAGGGACTGGCATCAGATATTGAATCAAGAGGCTCCCACGGAAAATCGAAATCAAACATCATATCGACGTTGTGAAACGCCCAGTTGTCCAAAATCGCATGATTATTATCCAGGCTTGATGCCGGATATCCCGGGGTATTACTGTTGTAATCTTCCCAAGCGAACTCGGAGGCATAACGCGTACTCGTGAGAGCAGCAGGTGTTGCTGTGTCGCTCGATGACGAAGAACGCTGCGTTTCAAAGGTTGTCTTGCGGTGTCGAGCTCGCTTCCCATGTCTTCTTGAAGCACTATAACAGCACTCGTTTCCCTGTCCGTTCTCTTCGCAGCGCTCGCAAGGGTGAGTCTTGCTGCATCTGACCTTGGCCGTCGTACAAGCGTCGCAAGCAAGTCTCAACCGAACGGGCTTTACGGATCGCGTGGCGTGTGGCGCAGACATCTGATTGAGTGTTTGAAACGGATCGGACATCATTTTGAAGAAGCTGGTAGAAAGGTATGATGCGATCCTAGCTAGGGAGGTCGAATAGCTTCTAGTTCACTACGGACTCATCCACATATAACAATCACCGTCGTTTTACGCCAAGGGGCGACTCCAAGCCGCCTTCAGGTGAGAGATATCTGCAAATAGACGCCATCTATCGTTAGACTAAGCCGTGCTGCCGGCGAGGTAGGACGGTCAGCCGCTGGCTGACACATTTCCGCCTATGGAAGGAGAGCCATGACCATTATACTCCGAGCTAGCCAGTCATGTTCATAGGCAGCTCTTAAAGAAGACTTTGCTGTGGCATACTTCTTCAACGAGGCTTAAAGAACAAGAGTGGATCTGTCGATGCATTGGACAGCAGCTTTCGATGTTCAGCTTTTTCACTGCCAGCCGGCCGAATGGGTTGCTATAGAGTTAGTATTCTCATGAGGTTAGAGATAAGGAACGTTGCAGAAGGCTGCCACGAGAGTGGTTCAAAGGGCAAGACAGCCCGGAAGTCAATGCCGGTCTTGGCCCTCACTACATAAGACCCTCAGCATAGTGAGAAAGGCAGAGTATGCAAAAGTCCCAATTAGTAAAGATAACGGCCGAATACATTGGAATCCGGGCAATCGTATAATTCTATCTTACCCTGCGGACCTCGGCGCCTGAAAAGAATCCCCCCACGCCCAACGACAAACCAATCGGGGCTAGCGGAAATTGCTGCAGTGTCTACGCGTCTGCTGAGTTACCTCTGACATAGATGAGACATTGCAAATCTGATTTAGGAAGGAATAAGAGGATTCTACCTTTGTTATCTCTTACGGCTTAGTCGGAACCTGAGCCAAGGTTGTTTGGTGGCCTTCGAAGCCGAAATTGATCGATACGAGGAAACCGACAAGGCAGCAAAGTTACCGTAACCATCTGCAGGTAAACCTAAATTCTTGTTTTTATTATATAAACTGGTCTGCAAGCACAGCCTGTTTGATGTCGTGGAACAGAATTAACCTCTATGGTTTTTGAAGATAGTCACACCGTGCAAGCCGCGATAGCAGTAATAATGGTATCAAAGGAACTAACAACGCAGATACTAGTGCTGCGCAGTGATGCAATGTGTTTTTTAGGTACTTGAGCAGTAAACCAAAACCTCAAGGTGAATGAGCATAGGCCCAGGTCTGAGTAAGACGACATGTTTGCTATATCGAATTGATCGCAATTATGTACAGATGCCTGAGTGATAGTGGTTATTGCCAGATAAATAAAGAACTCGGCAAGAAATGCCTGTAGATAATCACGTCTTATTGCTTATCTTGTAAACGGCTTCTTGCTGACATCAGAGGCACTTTTTTTTGTAAGACCTCAAATGTTGTCTTACAACGGGAATCGCTAGAAATTTCTGCCGCTGAGATCTCTCTGCTTTTCGCCGAGGCTCAGCCTTGTCTATCCAATCAAGGAACCAAGGGAGGACAAACGCGGTGAAATGGTGCGGAGACCGTCGATCCCTGGAAACTCAAAACATGGATAAGCAATGACATCCGTGGCCGCTTATCCTCCTCATCTTCTCGCCTCCGACGCAGTGAAAGCTTGACCCAATCTTGGCATCCGCATATTGATTGCCTGCCATGCTTTTTAGTATTCTAGCTGCGCTCTATGCAGCGACGATCGGTAAAAACTCCGACGCGGTGACCCCAGCACGGGTGGGACATGAGGCTGAGATCCCGGCTACCCGCTCTTTCTTCTACGCTGGTGGTAGGTACGTGGACGATGGTGATGGGGGCCACATATTCCGGGATCAGATGTACGTTGAGAAGCTCGTGCCCGCAAATGGACCTAGCAAAGAGACCCCGATAGTCATGATTCATGGCATGGCACAGACGGGTACCGTAAGTCAAACAAAATCAATTTGGTTCGGCAGCCGTCCCAAAGGGATTGATATGCTGACGTGAACTAATCAGAACTTTCTCAACAAACCAGACGGTGGTCGTGGCTGGGCATCTCTGTTTATCAGCCAAGGCTACGAAGTCTACATCGTGGATCAAACTTTCCGTGGGCGCTCGGCTTGGCAGCCCTCACAAGGAGCTGAGAAGCCAAATACGCTATCAGCTGAAGCCGTTGAGATAGCCTTCACTAATTCAAAGAAGCATATGCTATGGCCTCAAGCTGTTAATCATACCCAATGGCCTGGCACGGGCGTCAGAGGAGATCCCATCTTCGATGCGTTTTATAGCTCGAATGTTGAGTTCATCGACAACACAACTTACCAACAGACATCCGTGCAAGCAGCCGGTGCGGCTCTGCTGGATAAGATTGAAAAGCCAGTCATCCTACTAGGCCACAGCCAGGGTAGCTTCATGCCCACTCTAATTGCTGATGTACGACCCAAACTTACCAAGTCTATCGTTCTTCTGGAGGCAGCTGGGCCACCTTTCAAGGATGAGATTTTCGAATTTGGTGGTAAAAATCCTCGCCCCTGGGGCTTGTGGGACGTTCCAATCACATACGATCCTCCTGTCACTGATCCAAAAGCCGAACTTGTTCAGCAAGTTCATCCTCCGAAAGATTCCTTGTCTACAGAGTGTATTCTTCAAGCTGACGACCCAACGCCACGGAAACTGGTCAACCTCCAAGACAAACCTATACTTATCGTCACGGGAGAAGCATCTTACCACATGCCGTATGAGCACTGTACAGCTGCGTACTTCAGACAGGCTGGCTGTACGAAGATAGAACTCATAGAACTCGGTACTATTGGTATCCATGGAAATGGACATATGCTTTTCATGGAGAAGAACAGTGATGACATTCAAGCCGTTGTGGAGCGATGGATGAGTTCCATATAGTTAGACCTTTTTGAACACTTAGTTCAAAATATAGCTTCTCGAGTCTCGATCTTCGCCTTGAGTAAACATGATATTCATGAAACTGTATGGACGTCAGAAGTGCTGGCCATTACTTGATGCCGATGACTGATAAATTGTGCGTCGTGTATGTGACCCTATCAAGCCATAATATGACCTTGCAGTCGTCTTATCTTATCTTCAACTACATTCATGTTCCCAAAGCGACCTGTGACCAATACTTACCTGGTTATTTGTGTAGGTTCTCAACTTGAGTCGGGGCATCTTTGATTATGAACCCATTAACGTCTATTACACGCCATGATCATGATCAACAAAATTCCAATTGTCGAGTATACACGTTCCTCCCTAGAATGCTATCAGTAACCTTACTCCAAGTCAAAATGCCACTTTCTAATTCACAGCTTCACCTAGCCCTAGATCGGAAAATTCAAGTTTCAATAAACCATGTATCAAGGAGTTGATGCAACCTGCCTCGACTTTTCGAAATGACTCGTAGGATATACTGAATTCGAGTAAATACTACATAATAGGTAATCTAACAATCCTCGCTCTTCTCATTCCTTCTTCTGCTGTTATTTTCGAGTCTTCTCTGGGCCTTCTCACAAGTAAGACCTCAGAAGTCGAGCGTTCAAGAATAGCTACTTACCTTGCATCGCCTGCTATTCTTTTCTGGACATCAAGAGAGTCCGAAGGCAGTTAAGCCGAGTTTTGGCACCAGAAGCTATATGATGAAGTACGATCTCTTGTCAGGAGATCCAGTATGGCCAGCTCCAGTTGCGAGATTGTTCGCTGTTTGACTGGGCAGATGTAATAATGAACCAAGAAAGGCGAAACAAGGCAAACCAGAAAAAGGAACAACTTCATCATTTTACTTTCCGTCAATACAACTTACTTTGGCAAAACGACCTCCAGAGTTTAATTTCGAGACATAGGGCTTCAAGGATGTCAAAAACATCCACTTTAGGGTAGGTGTTTGGATTCTGTAGGTTAGATTGAGAGCCTACGCCTATAGGAAGTTAGGGTTAGTAAATGAGAAGTGAAGTCTGCTGGGGTCCTTGCAAGGTGAAATGGAAATGGTGGCCATTTTGATGCATCTGAGGACACATGGGTCCACAAGTTGCTTGAACATGAAAGCAAGCGTGGTGGACAAGACAAAGTTTTTAAGGTCATTGGGATTACGACAATGATGGGGACAAGGAAAAGTCTAGCTAAATAATGAGACAGCATGACACGTAACGTAAATGTTAACCCATAGTATTTCCTTTCTCGCACTGCAGACCACTTTTTATCTAAACCCAAGACATAGTACACACAGAACACTTCTTACATATGTGCAACTGAGTGGTTACTCGCAGTAATTATTGAAGCCTTCCCTTTACATTCATTCTTACTTCTTGAAGCACTCGTCAGTCCTCCTTGATCACGGACGACCTCTTCAGCCGAGCTAGAAGACGCAATTGCATATCCAGGGACATAAAGACAGCTATTTAACTGGTTAGAGAGCCCTGGGTAAAGCACGTAACAAGGACTTACGAATGACGGCATAAGGCAGGTATGCCCCAAACAGCAGAATTTGCTTAGCCTCACGGGTGATAACCTCTGGACCCAGATGCCACATGTCGTTGCATACTATAGCCGTGCAAAGGCCCGTCACTGCACCATAAACAACGGTGCCAAGTTCTCCAGCGCCAGAGAGCCGCTGTTTATACAGTAGTGCGCGAGTCAGGTGAAGTGCCAGAGGAAACCGGACAATGAGCTCTACGTATACCAAGAAATCGAAGAAGTGGCCAGGCGTGTCAAGATTATAATACGGATCAGACATCGTCGTTATGTACCACTCACGATAGGCAACGAGAAAGTGAAATGGTGAGCCGGAAGGCTGGCAGAAAGACTGCGGATAGAATGGGACAAAGTCAACACCTACGCCTCGTTGTCAGTTATTTGCACATCACAGGCTAGGAAGACTGACCCAGCATAGCGGTCAAATGACAGACTACTATGAGGAAGTAGAGATAATCGCGTAACGGCTTGCGAGATGACATGATGAGGATGTGTCTAGAAGAATCCAGATTATCAGACTTGGAAAGAGAAGGAAGATGGGTGAGAAATCAATAAGATATATGCGAGAGCGGGGTGGAAGGAGCATTCAGGGCTTGTGCGTTATGCTGTGACTAGCTTAGCACGCCCCGAGCTGAAAGCTAGTGCTGATGTCAGTGCTACTATAATTTCCACCAAGCTGGCAAGACATCATGACAATTGGCCTAGATGTTCGCGATCAGCGCAAGGAAGCAGAATATGAGTAAGCACGGTACCTAGTAGTTACGTGGGCAAGTCATAGATGTACCGGCTTTGGGGTATTCGTCTGTTCTTAACGTTATATCCACCATGGATGTCCACTAACGTAACATATATACATCCAATGCAAAGATGAGGGCAATAGATATGAATTCTGCGTAATAGTTAATAAATACTGTTGCGCTTCTTCCCCGTCACACTACTCCAGACCGGCTAAACAGTTGGAAATGTAATAATCCATAGTCCTAATCGCATCTCACCTATTTTATGGAAGAGTGATCAGCCCACCTCCCTCAGAAAAGCTCACATTTGTTCCACAACAACTACTTCCTGAGTTTCCAAGTCGCTTGCTTAGTGGTTGAATCCTTGTAGATGTATCAGATGTATTAGATTTTCTGTTCTATTCTATGGTGTTTTTGTCTATACTCTATCCCCTTTTGTCTATTATTTATAGTTCCATTGATCAGTCCTGCTAACCAGGTATCTCTCATCGCGCTCCCATCTGATTTTCCTCGTCCGAGGTACTATCGTGCAATACACCCTTTGCCTGAGAATCATGTTCATCGTCGGCATCCGCAAGATACATCCACCAGAAGTACACGCCACAACATAAGCTGCCTCCAAGGATGTTTCCAAAGAGAGCTGGGATCATGCCCTTCCAGATATACAGCCCAACGGTTAGTCCGGGCGTACCCATCCAGATACCCAAAGGCATGAAAAACATGTTGGCTACGACGTGATCGAAGCCTAACGCCACAAAGGCAAAGATGGGGATCCACATCCCAACCACCTTGGATGTCAGGTCTTTCGCTTGTACTCCCAAGAAACATGCTAGGCACACAAGCCAGTTGCAGCCGATAGCACGTAGGAAGATCTGATGGGCGGCGGGCACAATCTGCTTTTTTGTTGTGTAGGCGATGATCTCCTCTTTGTATGGATCAGCGTCAAAGATGCCTCCATCTGTTGTAAAGTTGATTAGCATTGACTCACGTTGTGTTCATTGTTCAGCGAAACTTACATCCTACTATTATGGACATGACGAACAAGCACCCTCCCAGGTTTCCAAAAAAGCATAGTGTCCAATGCAGAAGCATCCTCCATATCGACAATCTTCCATTAAGGACAGCCACGAACGTGAACTAGACTTGCATTAGCGACATCGTCGAATAAGTCTGCACAAGCTATGACTCACCAGATTTGTCGAAGTAAATAAATCAGCACCGGTCAATATCACGGTGACAAGTCCCAGAGGGAAGACAATGGCACCGATGAGCTTGATTAGACCGGGTGCGTTCTCCTGGTACCAAGGCGCCGTCACAGCTGTTAATGAAACAGCACATCCAAAGCTAAGGATGCAGCCTCCAGAGATGCCAGATAATAGCACCTTATCTGGTCTCGATCTTCCTTTTTTCACACCAGCGCGGCAAATGAGCTCCGCCGTCTCGGCCGGCGTGTAAGCCAGGGGACTGGCAAGATCGATCGTATTGGGCATTGTGGACGGCCTAAAAGAAATTGACAGATTGCTTCTGATCTCCTAAATTACCGACAGGACGTTTGGCCATCTTTATTCTTCCCCACGGGCAAAAAAGCCTATCTTGGCTTTCGGCCTTGCCAGGAGAACTAAAACCGCCCAGACCTCGAACCGTTTCCACCATGCCGAGCAATATCGAGAAAAGTCCGCACAGAGGTCCACTGTACTAAGTTAGTAGATCTAGACCAATTCTGGTCCTCCACACACTGATCCCTTATCTTTCCCGGAAGCCAAAAGCGTCATAGTCTAGCTTGCCGTGGCGCAGGTTTTTTGGTGAATCACGAGCGGTGCAAAGTCGGGATGCAACCTGAGATCTGTTCTACTGGTTGAGGCAGACACACCTCGCAGATGCGGCTCAGCGGCAATCTGTTTAGTGCCGGGCTGAACAAGCCATGTTCCTGGGCATGATGAACTTCGAGATGATAACGATTTTGAGCTGTGGAATTGCAATCCGGGTCGATGAGGAATTAAGCTTGTTTCCCCGACATTCTTAAATGGGCAACTCCTCCCGCTTGACTCCACCGACGATCAAGGTCTCGGTAATTATGCTTAATAGCTCACAGATAAGGACTGCCGGGACCACGACCGTGGAGGAGAATGGATTCACCTATGTTACCGTAACTTGATTTGTTAATCTTGGCCCGGTGAAGTGGGTAGGAGCATCAAGCCTAACAGTAAGCTTAAGCGCCGGCAGAAAGGATACCAGGTTTCTGGCCAGTCTAGCAAGCACGTTATTTGGTCGGTTGGTTTTTTGCGGAACCGCATCATGAGGTGACACGAAAATGATTGCGCTAGTAAGTTACCTGTTCACGGGAAGCTTTTTCTTGGCACTAAAGAATCGTTATCGGAGAAGCGGCTTTTATGACTCGGGCGATATCGGCATTTGAGTGTTTGGGCAACTTTTTCTCGGCGAGTGGATCAAATACAAGAAAATGGAGAGTGATGACGAGGCGAGGATGGAGTTTGGTTCCTGGCAGTATAACATGTAAAGGCATGTAAGTAGAATAAAGGCCTGCTCTTCCTGCTTGGAGATAGTCCAGCCCAACAAAGCTCATACGGCGAAGGTTTCAGCAAAATTTGCAGGGCTGAAGGAGAATTGGAAAGTCAAATTATGCAAGGTTCCAGACACACATCAATTCCAAGCCCAGAAAGGAGCTTTCCGTACGCCGACATAGGTTAAAAAAAGGACGCAAAGTTTGTCACAACCGTTGAGGTGTAGAGCCAAGGCGATTTTCCCCCTACATTCACACCCCTTCCTACATTAGTAGTGACTCTACTCTCATCTATGCCCATCCCGCTCTGCCATGCGGGTAATTCTACTACAGGCTGCACCTTAGCCAGATGACGCTTGGTCTAACCCCCAGTCCTTGCCCTTCCGAAAGCTCTCAAAAGAATGTTCATTTGTGGACTTTATGTTGGGGCTAGAGCCCCAAACAGGATCCATACGACTTAAAATAAGTCTATAAGCACGAAGCTTTCAAGCTTTTATTCTATTGATGTCTGTTCTAAGGGTAGGTCTTGGTATCTATCATGAAGTCGTTGCTTCTCGGCAACAAGAACCAGAGTCTATCACATGTGCTGCCGGGCCACCTCTTCTGATAGGTTTAGCCTTGTTTCACCAGACTGGGAGAGCCAGACATGAGTCTCATTGCGAGAGGTACTGGCCAAGCAAAGAGGTGTGTGGGGTCGTCAGTCACCTCCTGGGTCGTGACCAGATCGATGACTGCAACGGCCGTGTAGCCCCCAATGGCAGTAAGAATATGCCACCTGATGTATGTTAGTCCCGTTCAAAATCTCAGAGAATACTCAAGACATACCATCCATGAAGTTCCAATAAGAATGCGACAGGTAGGCCGACCGTATGTCTTGCACTAGTCAGGTAACGACAAGCAAACTCATCGATCAACCAAACAATATAGCCAAAACCAAAAGACGCTGCAATAGTTAGTCTTGCATCATATGAGACATTTGAGGTCGGCGTTCTTACCGAGGCCAAGGGTAGCGATATTTTGAAACTTCTTCCTCGTAACGGGATCTCGGACTTGTTGCGGAATAATTTTTAGCACGCGAGTGGCGATGACGTAAATGCCTAATCCGAAAGTGGTGGCATGTAACAAGAACTCATCCATAACCATATGCGTAACCATAACGGTAGTAAAGAGTATTGAAAGAACTATTCCCACAATCCTGGTCTTCTGAGGACTAGCTTTGAAACTGAGAAGACGGTAGATGAGAGGTGTGGTGAGTAGGTGCATCGACAACTCATCAGCTAGCGACAGTTAGCGCAGTTCAAAGCAGCACAAACGAATAGCCTTACACATTTGGGTATGGTATTTGAGAGTCATATGATATCCGGCAGAACAGATGCCAACGCCCATCAATCCGCAGTATGAGGCCAGGCGAGGCCCGTTTGGGGATTTGGGGAATACCAGCAAGCCATAAAGACCATAGGCAACTAAGACGACCAGGGTTAATTGGAGCTAGACGCATGACTAGATTGGGACTGACCATATGTAAAGCTACTTAGAGTATTGATAAACTCGGCGATGTATCTTGTTATAACATAATCCTAGTTCAAGGCTTTGCGTTAGAATCTGTTTTTGAGACAAGGGAGACGCCACCTGAGGCATTTACCTCTTCACAAAAACTACAATTTCGTTAACAATTAATCAATCTCACTATCAATAAGTGTGACATACTTTAGGTAAGAGGTCTGAGGACCCCAGAACGGTGTTGCCATGGCTGATCTATTTCTTGATGGTGGTGGTAATGTTGCCTGCCACGCTACAGGTAGCAGCTTTCCCAGGCTTTTGGGACATGAATCTGGGCGGTGAAATGCAGCAGAAACATTAGAAGCCTCGGAAGTCACGGAACAGAATAAAATGACGTTGATGCAAAAGCTAAATTGACTCAAAATCCAGAGGCACAGACACAGTTTTCGCGAAGACAATGTCAGACTTTCGCTATTCCCGCGCCTGTATCAAATGCGTGCTGTTTCATTGGGCGCCTTGTGGCGCAACTGCTTTACTATCTCACGTGCATGGCTTTGCTCTGACATCCGCAAAGCTATTATCTGATTCTTTGGTTCTCATCGTGCAAAGGATGCGTAAAGGTCAGAGTCGGATTGGCCAATTGATTATCCTGGCTTCGGATCACGCATCGCGATACCCTGTCTCATTCCGTGTGGAGCTAATCCTGGTGCGCCTTCGCGATTTGATCACGTCGTTTGCATCTGACTAAGCCCTAATCGATGCCAACCGCGAAAGCAGATAAGATCTATAAAAGCAGACAATCTTCTTATTCTGTCCAATCTTACACTTTAGATTCTCTCTGTTCTCGTTGAGCCACTGGGCCCTAATTCAGATAAGCCTTGGCCTGTTGACGAAGAAGTTTCCCGCAACTATCGAGTAACCAAAACACAATCAAAATGTCCATCTCGTTACTGAAGAAGTTCCTGCCTATTTCTCTGGCTCTCCTGCTATACTACGGCAGCGCCTCACGATTTACTCATGGCGCAACTTCAACGGAGTCGTTTTACCGGTACCAGAATGATCGCAGTCCTGACGACGGTTCAACCCTATCCTACGTCATTCCCATCTTCGATCTCATAATCGGAACTGCTATTCTCCGTCCAGGATTATCCCGCAAAGTAGCTGTCTGTTTTGTGGCCTCTACTATCACCAGTGTTGCTGCTCAGCGTTTTACTGCTGGCTTGGACTGCCAGGGAGATATGTTGCAGGCCATCTGGGCGACTGTCACGGCAATCGTGGTATTATCTTGATATCTGGGCTGTTGTCCATAAGTGACGTGGTCGTGTTCGGGTGTGTTGAAATAGTGACGCTATTGATGGTCGAAGTTTGAAGAGCCGAGAAATCAGAACAGGGATACGTATGGGTGAACATGTGGAACTCGGTTTGATTCAACTATGGAAGACATCGCCCCAGTGCACAGCCGATACTTCCGCTTATAGCAACCGTGCCTACATCGCTGAACGTGGGGAACATAGTTGTAGACACTTCGTCCGTATAGCCTAGATCGAGAAGGCAAATGGCAAAGCGTCCAAGAGAGTGTATCAATCTAATTAGGAAGAGTTAATTAAATACCGTACTGAAGCACATATCCCGCTGACTCCCTTCTTATGTATGGCTATATAGGACCAAAAAAACGTACCATGACTATTTGAAAATGGCTCTTCGGGGACAAATCTTTGGGTATCTTTCCCATCTCCAGCAAAGCCCATCACACTCCCTGAGGCCTACTATTCGTATTCGAGTCCATCTCATATGGTGGAGGCAACGGTGATCCGGGTCTTGTCCAGTTCCTATCCGCAGGAAGTTCAAACTGTGGGTTTCCACCACTCTCATAAACCTGGGTGTTAGAAGTCGCCGGTGCAGCTGAGCCATTTGAAATTTGAGGGCTGGCCTGTTCCAGTTCTCCTCGCCTCTGGATTTCTTGACTAGCCGAAAGTTCAGGCTTTTGATAAGCTGCCTGCTGCTCACTTCCAGGAGTACTCCATGTCACTTGAGGTCTCGGGAGAGCTTTCAGTCTGTCCTTCAGACTTCGTGAAGGCGCTTCGTCGTCGGGTCGAGATGATCTCCTTCGTCCCATGCGAAAAGCCACGAAGAAAATCCCAATGATCAACCCTACACCCGCCACAGATCCTACAGCTGCACCGGCAATGACTCCGCTGCTAGGTCCGTTGTCGTCATCGGCTGATTCATTCGTTTCTGTTGGCATCGAAGTACGGGAAGCGCTATCAGGTGTTGACGTGGTAGGATCTCCGGTGATCAAGGAAGCTGCAGCATGAATCATCAGTATACGACTATAAGCGAATGAATCCCGACCTACAGCCTGTTGGGCTCTCTATAAACAGCTTGACTTCCGCCGAATCGCTTGCGGTAAGGACAGTGTCGTCGGTAAGCATAGAATCTTTACATGTGATAAAGTGCAGAAGCCCATCTCCATCACCATCATTATAGCTTTGGTGCAAAGTCATCGTCGAACATGGATATTCACTGTCACTATATCATCATATTAATCAATGCCGCAGATAGAAATTATCAAAGGCCTTACCAAGGGGCAGTGCCAGACTCAGTCGAGGTTTCGCCAAAAGTCTTGTATAACACGTTGTATCCTACACACGAGATACCGATAGTCCGATTTTGAAGCTCCGTCTCGTCGTTATCGCAGTATGCATAAGTACGTCTGACGCCTGGGAACGTCGCGTTGGCCCCGAATGCCACGCTCTCAGGGCACCTCAATGTCTCGACTAAAACACGTTGAGCGACTACCTTCGCGAGTACTGATAAGACGTACCATGATTATCTGTCACATAATAACCAATTCGTGCCGTATCGTCTCTCGTTATTATCACTTTGGATGTTTCGGTTATCTGGGACTCAACAGCTGAACTAAAAAGCTGAATCGCGCCGATCAAGCAAAGGACGAAGTAGCTTAGGCAATTCATACTGCAGATTTCGGACGCGAGGTAGAGCCAAATCTCGGGGAATAAAATCTGGGCGAGAGAGCTTGCTTTTCTAAGAATTCCTACTCCTCGTTTGTTTGCCCATTAACTTGGGGGCTGTGGGCTGACCCGACGATCAAATGACGTTTAATATGTATGCCGAATCCTTCACATATAAACGATACTGAGATCTCCGTTGTAAGTGGATACGAAAATGGCAGGAGTGGCTAGTGGTGTTCAGCCAAGCCTATATCTTGTCCATCATCCTGGGGTAATTCAATGCAGGCAGGGGTTTTTCGCCCAATGAAAATCTCAATAGAGTCTGGATGCGATCCGGAAACAAGAAGGATCTGCCGTTTAAGGTGGCAGTGCTGGAAAACAATACGCGAGCGTTGTAAACCTTGATCCTGGTTTCACTCCTGATGAGCTGGTTCTACGCCCACATAAAGACTGAGATGGAGCCCAGAACTTCCTATGACCGATGAGCGGCAGTAGAGCCACTGATACTTATGGTCGTGAGCTAATCGAGTAGACGGACAGTGTTGGTGAGCACAGGACGCTCATATTGCTTGGGGAGGTCGGACTTCCTGTATATACTACAATGTTCGTTACATGTCTGTATAATTCCTTTATAAAATGTTCCAGCCATCTACAGCCTGCTCGCAAACTGTTGTATATGACACAATGAGCTAAATAGCAATATGACCGCTCGCAACTAAAGAAACGAAGGTTACAAGAACCCCTCCTATTGTTATGCTGATTTACTGCGCAATTTATGCAGACATTATTCCTCGTTAGTCTCCTCTGACTCTATTACATTACTGCTCGTACTTCCGCCCGGGGACAAATTCCCATCATCACCAGTTTTTACTCTCTTCGCACCAGCAGCATTTTCTTCCCCATCTTCCTCCGGCTTCTGCGTTGGATCAGGGCTGACCTTTGGAGAAGAACTCGGTGCAAACGGCGGCGCTTCGAAGCTGAACTGGAAGTCTTGCTTGGTCTGACAATTGGTTAGCTCAGGGCGCGTTCTGATCCCGAAAGGCAGCCTATGTACAAAACTGGGGAGGGCATGTTGTCGTTTCCAACGAGCGCTATTGCTTAACCTACTAAGCTCGCTGTTACGCTTGGGCTCTACTGTTTCTTTCTCCCCAATAGATAACCCGGCAAGCCCTATATCCATTCTGATATGAGAGTCCGACTTGGCTTCATTGACCTCCGAATAATATTCAATGTCTTTGACATGAGTTGTCGACTGGCATCTAATCTTGTCAAGCAGCTTAGAGCGAGTTTCTGGATTGCTTTGCAATATTCTATCCCAGTCTGCTGTGTCTCCATGCAGCATTTTCGTATCGGCAAAGTGATCTACGACAAAGTCCATGTAGAACTGTCTCAACTTCGAATCAGGTGCAGTACAGCTACACACGTACTGCACGTCCTCGTAGCTGACCGCGTGGCCGAATACTGTAGTTATGTCTACATGCTCTTTGAAGAGACGGCCCATTGCGTAGGTTTTGAAATCGTTGCAGAGAAGATAGTCGGCGAGAACCCAGCATTTGGCGTGGATGATGGGACGTGGCTCAATCATGAAGGTGTCGTAGGTTGTGTGATACATCCATTCCACGAATAGGCTGAAGACTATGGGGTCGTGTTCTGTCAGATTGATCTTTCCTGTCTTATTCCATAGAGAGGCGGCTTTGAAGTATTCTGAGTGGTGTGAGATCAGGTTGACGGGAAGAGTCCATGTGTTCTCGTCTGATGGCATTTGATGACCAACGTGGATCTCGATCCCTTTTCCTCGGAGCCTGTCTATATTAGCCACTTCAGTGTCACAAGCCATATTTGAAAACATACAATGCCAATCTTCCACTCTTGGGGAGTCCCGCGCTGACGACTTTGTTGAATTGTTGAGAAGAAGGCCCTGCAACGCTGGTGATTTTTAATTGTACGTAGTCTTTGAGCCTGTGCTCCTCAACACTGAAGTCTCTATACTGTGCGAGGGCAGACAAGGTCTGATATCGACATTCGCCCTCATTATCTTCTATTGCCCGGTGTCCAGGCATGGGCTTACTCCTGGCCCACGTACCAAGTTTAGAGGCTGTCATGGTGATTTAGATGTCGAAGTAACAAGACAAGATTAGAGGATTGTGCATGCGCATAAAGTACCGGTACAAGGAATCTCTTTCTATGAAAACACTCGCGCCTGAGATATATTGATTTTGTCAGCAGCTCTGTCTACTGTTAGGAAAAGGCTTTTAAACTACTATTGGGTTTCTTCTATAGCTCCTAGAAGAAGGGGGGAATCCAATTTTACGATGACGATAAGGCCCACAAGTGACGCTGACTCAGCCTTAACAGCCAATCACAGTGCAGGAATCTCCACAAGTTATCCATCTACCACAAAGAATTCTACGAAACCACTTGTCACAAGCGGCAATATGCCTAGAGCGGGCAAACTATTGCTTGCAGTTGTACTTCAATTTATTGTTCAAATCTTCTGCCGTGCTAATTATGTCTATTCCGATATACACCCAACACGGGACTGCAAGTTTTCAAAAGAGTTATATTAAGAAAAGCTAAGCAAACCCAAGCTGATTTATCCGTATTATACCACCAATAAGCACTCTAGAGCGTATATCGGAAACTCAAATCCTGCTTGTCGGTCACGTCTGCATCTCCTGGCGCCTCATCCACAACATAGTTGTTCCGATCTCGGCGATGATTCTCCCACTTCGCAGACAGCATGAAAGCAGCAAAGATTACCATGTTGCCGCCCAGAGCGACCAGATCAGCAATGACTCCTTCGGTGTAACGCGGCTTGTTTGTCCATAGCTGCGGACCAGCAATTGCGGCTGCTGCATAGAGAACAAAAAACCCGTTACTTGCAGCAGATTTCTTGGTGTTTCCCTTTACGTTGGAGGCGATGAGACTCAGGAAGACGACCTGGGCAGGAGACAGAACGGTAGCCAGCCATGTGCATACCACAACGCCCCATTTGGACGACTGAGGAAGAGTCGCTACACCGATATTACCAACCAGAGGCGGGATCGTAGCGATAATACCCCAGAAACCTCTTGGAATGGGAGTGACTCGGATTCCAATCACTACAACCCAGATGGCGATGATTTGGATAACACCAGCTGGCAAGCTAACGAGCATAGTGTTAAGCTTTGACCAACCAAATCCGTTGATGACAAGAGTAGCAAACTAAACACGGTCAGAGTCGATGTCTTTTTTAGGGTTTCTGGTGAACTTACCTTGATGACTGGCGAGGCGAGGGTGTTGGTGAAAGCACCCAAGACCAGTAGCAAAGCTCGGTGATCTTTGACAAACTCCCAGATCTGAGAAATCTTGAATGAGGCAACATCCTTGGACAAACGATCCTGAGACAACCTCTTGGATGCAATAACCCTCTCAGACTCCGTCAAGAACCAAGCAGTGTCAGGTCCCTGAGGCATCAACCAAGTGAACAAAGCACCTGAAAAGAGGGTACCACCTCCACAAACGAGGAACATGACTCTCCAGGTGGCAATGGCACTTTCCTTCGATGAGCCTACGCCGAACATGATGAGAGCGCCAAGAACTTGAGCAAGGCCGTTGCAGGTCACCCAGCCGCTAGTTTGGTCAGCACTGTATTTGCGGTGGTGACAAGAAGGATACGTACGCGACTCTGAAAGAATGTTCAGATTTCTTGTACCACGTGCTGGTGATGATAACAAAAGCAGGCTGAACAGCTCCTTCGGCAAAACCAAGCATGGTGCGGACAGCCGTAAACCCACCAAAGTTATTTGGTGCGGCCAAGCAACCAGCGATGACACCCCAAACCATGCTATAGCAGTGTGAGTACTTCGATCCCGAAATCATCTTGTTCAAAACTTACACAGATATGCCGACAAATTTTGTGATTGGCAGACGACTCATGAGGTAGATAAAGATGTAATTGGCCAGGAGCTGACCAAAGTAGAATGAACTGACAGACCAGGAATACTGGTGGCTGTCCATGCCAAGATCGTCTGACAGGTTGAAGACGGCCGCATAGCCAATAGACTGCTTATCGAGGTCTTCTCTTTGTTAACTCCGTACTTTGGAGGCTTTGGCTGCAAGACTCACA
This sequence comes from Fusarium torreyae, assembly GCA_027945595.1. Classification (NCBI taxonomy): domain Eukaryota; kingdom Fungi; phylum Ascomycota; class Sordariomycetes; order Hypocreales; family Nectriaceae; genus Fusarium; species Fusarium torreyae. Next base: position 525,387 of record JAOQAZ010000005.1, read on the forward strand.
TTGGAAGAACTCGACCAGACACATGAGAGGAAGAACAACGCGATCAATCTTCCTCAGCACGCGCTTTTCCTCCTCTGGAGTGTATCCAACATTCGCCTCTTCACCCGTGCCCATGTCGAAGCTAGTTGACTTTTCGTTCATCTTCTCAGACAAATCTTTCGTCATCTTGAAAGGTACTGCTGTCGCTATCGAAGTTGAGATGCAGCTGGGAGTTGAACTCTGGCGATGAGAGATACTAAAGAGGAAAACCAGCATGCGGGTCTGAAGGCATCATCTTATACTCATTCTGCTCATACCCCAGATTCTTTATCTCTCGCTTGAGAGAAATGCTACACTAGTCATGCCCCCGTGGGCTTTGTTAGCGGGGATGACCGTTAACGGGTCCGGAGCCGATAATCATGGTGCGAGTCCCCCGCCTTTCGGGTACACGCACCCGAGATTGGTGATAAGCACGCCGGTGTTCTCGGATCGAGGACATAAATAACAGATAGTTTATATATACATGCTTTTTCCTCTATCTTGGATAAGAAATATGTGTATACAGCTCATAACCATCACTTCTCCACTTTCGTCATGACTGCCAGCGTTGCCAAGCCTCGAACCCCAGGCATTGTGGGAGATAAGCCTTGGGTCCTACCACCAAATGCCCCCTTCACTATCACCAACGCCAAACTCATAGATCCAGTTGAGGGCAAAGTACTTGACAATGCCACCGTCACAGTATCAGAAGGCAGAATCACAAACGTCTCCGTCAATCAGCCCTCTCAAAGCACCATCCGATCTGTAGACCTCGGGGGCAAATATCTATGCCCCGGTCTCATTGACGGCCACGTGCACGTCACTGCAACACCTGGCGAGGCAGACCTTAAGAGCACATACAAAAATATTCCTGCATCCATGAACAACTTCCGCACAACCTTCCTTGCTCGTGAGATGCTACAAAGAGGCTTCACCACTGCTCGAGATTGCGGTGGTGCGGATGGATCACTCAAGGATGCTATTGACGAATGGCTCATCGTGGGTCCTCGACTACTCATTGCGGGCCACGCTCTATCTCAGACCGGTGGCCATGGTGATCAAAGAGCCACTTTCTCAGACGAGGACCCTACTACAAAATGCTGTGCCGGACATCGATCAGGCATTGGACGTCTCTGTGACGGTCCAACAGAGTGCTCCGTAGCTGTACGAGATGAGATTCGCAAGGGCGCGGATTTTATCAAGATCATGGGAGGAGGCGGTGTCGCAAGTCGTCTAAACAACTTGGCTCATCCTCAGTTTCTCGATGAAGAACTTTCTGCCATGGTTCGAACAGCTGCGAGCTACGACACGTATGTCACTGCTCACGCGTACACTATCCGCGCGATGCGCCACATGATCGACAATGGGGTTCTTGGAATTGAGCATGGAAATTTCCTTGACAGGGATCTCGCTGAGCTCATGGCTGCCAGGGGTATTTATCTCACTCCAACACTGGTCACTCACGACGCCATGGCAACACCTCCTTACGACCAATTCCTAAACGAAGACTGCTCCAAGAAGAACGCGGCAGTCCTCGGCTCAGGGTTAAACGCGTTGAAAATTGCGTACGATGCTGGAGTAACAGTATGCTTCGGCTCGGACCTGATCGCTGGAATGCATCAGTTCCAAAGGAGAGAGTTCACAATCAGATCTCAAGTGCTACCTTCACTAGCAATTCTACAGAGTGCCACTATCAACTGTGCCAAGATGATGCGACGAGAAGACCAGATTGGTCAGATCAAGAAGGGTTTCTTAGCTGACATGATAGTACTGGAAAAGAACCCACTGGAAGATATCAAGGTTTTGGATGATAGAGAAAACTTGCTTGCGGTGGTTAAGGAGGGTCATGTTGCGTTTAGTAGCGTTGAAGCATTACCGGTCACTATTGAGAGAAAGCCTTGGTAGAGAATAGACCCAGGTATATCTAAACAACATTGATGTATCAAACAACTACTTATGAACTTTACGGCGTTCATTTATATGAACTGGACCACCAGATTTGCGAGTGCCAACACAACAACTTGCTCTACTCTGCTTAGCCATTTAGGACAAACGATTGGTGGATTTTGTACGTAGTTTCCTTACAAATCATGTCAAATGCTCTCTATTTGTCTGATTTAAAGGCTCATTAAAGTATGGCCTGTCAGTGGAGTAGTCTATTCAACAGGATAGAACTTGTCAGGTCGTCGTCTCAAATCGTGAGAGCCTCATCGATAAATCTACATCTATACCCATCCACTAGCACTCTGAGTTTCTTTCCCAAGGAAGATCTAGTGATTCATATGTCAAAGTTCCGCTACTGATAGTTGACAGTCCCACCAGCTCGGTTAGACGAACCACGAACCCCAGATTTGATGCCAGTCGCTCGGATCCATTTCCCCAGATCGGAACCAAAACAAGCACCGAGCCCTTCCTTATCTTGGTAATCGGACCGTCGCTCGCAGCCCCAAATAACGAACGACAACCCCTCAGATACTAATCCCGAAGCTTCGGATCGTGTGTGTCATAGTTTGACTTGTCACTATCCGAACCGTTGCATATATCTCGGCACGCGATCCGAAGACATTTCGATTGTATGACATGGAAAGCCCTGGGTCACAGCGGAGTGGAAGGCGAAAGAGACGTCTCGTTCCCGATGATCAGCGTAAACGAGTTCGAAGAGCGTGAGTATGCACCACATTATCACGCCATTCTTTACTGATTAAGAGCCTACAGATGTATACCCTGCAAATCTAACAAGCTGAAATGTGATGGCCTCAGCCCATGTCAACGATGCCAGAAAGCCAGTGCAGCTTGTCGTTTTGGCCAGAGCGCCTCCGCCGAGAATGACACGGTTCCGCAACCCTCAGAACGAGAGCTGATCCTCGAATCAATCCTACGCTCAAGGAACATCGAGGTCCCTAGTGACATCCATACTCTAAGGTCCTATTCCGAAAGGTTACAGTCCCAAGATTCAAACGATGAAGCTACGAGGGGCAATGACAACATCATTGTTGATCTTCCTAGACCTCAAACTTATGTCCATGATCAAGGCAAAACTCGTGAGTTCATCTGAAGCCGTTTGTGTAAGTTATACTAACATAGTTTGGTCGAGACTTTGATGGAGGCTCGTCTGCTTGGGCCTTTTTTGACAGCGTCCGTGAAACAGTCGATGAGTCCCCTAGAGCAGCCACAGCCAGACAAACTGTAAGCTATCACCGCTGCTCGTCGGTATACTAAATCCTCCATCGCTGACACAATCGCCATCTAGTCATATCGCCATTTCATACTCGATCCGCCAACCCTACTCCCCGGCGATCTACGAACAAGTCTCATCGCCGCTCTTCCGCCACGACCCGTTATCGACTTTCTAGCAACAACCTTCTTCCGATACTCACAATCCAACTTCTTCTTCATACATCCGAGTATCTTTACGAGGAAGATGGAAGCCTTCCTGTCCGGAACACACGAGTTTGACCCACAAGGAAACAACACAACCCGGCGGCCAATCGAGTTTCTCTGCATATTCTTCATGATCCTCGCCATCGGGAGTCAATTTGCTGATCTCGAGCAAAGCGGTACTCGAGATATCTATTACTCGATGTTTGTAACTGACGAGACGTCCCCCGATCTCTCCATGATTCCTACACCAAAACCCACTCCCAACCCTGGCTGGCAATTCTATAAAGTCTCACAACGCCTATCCTCCGACGTTGTATCCACATGTTCAATGACGAGCATCCAAGCTTGCGTACTTCAAGGCACATTTCTCATCAGCACCAGTGCCCACGATATTGCCTACAACGTGTTCGGTCTCGCAATGCGTATGGCTGTAAACATGGGTATGCACCGCGCCGTTGGCACAGAAGCTCTCCATCCCCAGGTTCGAGAGCTCCGCAATCGATTGTGGTGGAGTGTTTATACCCACGAGCGACCATTAACTTTCCAATTGGGTCGACCACTGATGCTCGACGACGACGAGATTGATACGCCTTTTCCCACAGACCTACCCGAACTACGAGTACCTCAGTATACCAGCTCAGTAGAGGGCCAAATAGCTTTGATCAAGCTATACAGGATAATGGGCAAGATTGTCAAGTTTATGTATTCTCGAACTACTCCAAGCGGAGGACAGCAAGTTATTGATACAAAGGCCTTTGGCCGGCTAAAGGCTTCTCTGCAAGAGTGGAAGGCACAGCTACCAGAGACACTTCAGATTTCGCAGACGTCAACTCGAGGAGCCATACATCTGCATCTTACTCATGAACAAGCCATAATGCTTCTCAGTCGGATACCGTTAAGCCACGCAGCAGCATTGAAGGACGGTCAGCCGAGCCGCTTAGATCATCAGCACAAGATCAAGTTTCTTCAGGATGCTGCCAGAGACTGCGTATCTGCAGCAGTTACAACCATTAAGTTACTAAACACCCTGAAGCAACGCCGCCTTCTAGCTCGCTACTCATGTCAAGATCCATTGTACTGTAGCTCCGCCCTCCATGTTCTACTTCTTGGAGCCAAGCTTGAGTCGCCAAACGACAGTACGAAGCGGACCATCACCGAGGGGATATTGGTGTTGAGGGAACTTGCCAAGGGTAGTGAAGCTGCAGCGTCATCGCTGGGATGCATACTCTCTGGGTTTGAACCTTTCTTTCGAAAGTCGAACCAGGCGGCAGATGTTCGTACGCCTGATGCCTCTCGGATGCAAGGACATCAGGCCTGGCAAGAGTGGATGTTGGGGCATGGTAACGAAGGAAGCTCCCCTGAAAACATGGTACATAACGGGGTGTCAACGACTGCAAACATTGCAGATCAGATTACAAGCCTTGAGGCCCATGGAAATGAGCCTTTAGCCATCTACGGTTGGACAGTAGGTTGACACGATGAAAGGTCCCTTTATGAATGTAACTAACACTGAACAGGATGCTGAAAGAGATGTGACCGGAGCTACCGCTACTACAGCCCCAGCTGTTGGCACTGAAGCTCAAGTAGTCAGCCCGGATTATGAGCAGTTCATTCCTCAGAACCTATTGAACGGATGGATGGCTAGCGGGCAGCCGTTCTGGTTATCAGATCTCAACAATAGTTTTGACGTTTTGGAGCACAACTTGACCCAGGTTCCAGCTGCTGACGAGCTTAATATCTGGGATCATATGCCTACAGATTTAGGGGCCAACGATATTGAGCCAGGGTTGAGCCATCGAAGTCCTTAGTATGGTTTGGGCTATGTATTATATGTATATTAAGGGTGATTGAACAGCTCTTCCTCGAAATTAGATCTTTTATACAATGACACCGGCTGACGCCCGAACAGTCACAAGTCCCCGGTAGACCTTTTCAAGAATCAAGTCGCCAAGCCAAGAACGTTGAACTGGTGGATGGATGATATTTCACAAACGACATCATGTCTTGATAGTCATATACTAAGCCATGTTCTTATATCTGAGAAGCATTCCTCATTCTGATTGATGGAGAACTCTTCCTGAACAGTATACAACTTAGTTCATGCTCACCATAAACTTGGTCGTTCTGCCAGCATCATAACATACCACGCTGGGAAAACGCACTTATGAGTAAAGCATTCAGACATTTACCGAGCTTCTTGGTAATCAGGCTGCCGGAAAAGGTGAGATTGATAAACATGTTGCATTGTTGTTATATATCAGACTAGTCTGCACACGTTCCAAAGTGATGATCTACCGGTTGATACCTCATGAGTTCAAGTTTCTACCCAGCCAACCGGTCTTTGGATCTTTGTGGTCTGACTCGGCGATGATTCCCATCAGTGCGCCTTCTATGTGGTTACTCCCTCGCAAATACCTCCGTGGGGTAATAGTACAAGTCGCAGGGCAAACTCCGCTATTTATGTTTTACCGTATCCTTCTGCCTCTTGCCACAGCGGAATAAGGACTGTATGCTTGATTGAAGATTTAGTTCAAAGGTCTCAATAAAGCAGAGGTCTCCGGATATCTCGACAGGCCTGGCACTTTCTGACTGATTGGCTTTCATCAAAAAGATAGATATCAGACTTCCAGTTAGATAAGCAGAAAACTGGACCAAACACAAAAAAAGAAACTCTTGATGAGACTGGGACTCGAACCCAGGAGGATTGCTCCACCAGGAAATTGGTGTTAAGGTTAACCTTAACCTGGCGCCATAACCAACTCGGCCATCTCACCCGTGGTTGGATAAAACTTTGTTTCGGATTTGATACTATGACGGCCTCACTGCAAAGACCACGTCCGTAGCATCTTCGATCAAAGAATTTGAATCATGACACTCGACCATTCTGATCGGCATCTTGTCACAGACCTTTCAATAATTGGTGCCTTGGCATATGGAACGAAACTCAAACTCTGTTGAAAGAGTCACAAAGACTGAATGACGTGGCCAGTAATATGCATGTTTGCTCCGCCGAAACTCAACTCTGTTGAATCTTCCAAAGCAGGGTGAAATTTCCAACATGCAGAGACTTATTTTGTTCGCTGAACTCTGATCTTACTGAGAGATCTGTTTTTTCCTACTCGCGGCTTCTTGGAAATGATTATTTGCCGAGTCACGCACAACTGCGTCTTAAAACCCATCATCATCCACAAGGCTCCCATTCGATCGTGAGTTATCATTCACCTCTATTGAACGGTGAACATAAAGCAATTTATATATCGAATATCCATCAAGATTTGTTTCTGCATTTTCATGAGACCAGTATGATCCCTAGAGCCCCATCCTGTTAGCCTGGGAGGAACCTCACAAAATACCCTTTTACACAACCTGATAAACTTGTTTCTCAAAGATGTTAAGGCCATCCTCTATTTACAACCTTGTTGGTTACACTCTTTACCAATGTCTCTTCGTTAAGACTGTTTGAAAATGCTATTTTCAGCATTCAACGCCTACTAAGAAGACATTATTCCCATGGGTTAGGAAAAACAACCCATTCTCACGAATCTCTGCTTGCAAACGAAACCCTTGAAATGCCCGTCTTCTCGAATTTACTGTCCCAGGACTCGCGTAGGCACGACAAAGTTAAATCTGCAGTTTCACCATGCATGAACCAACTTCCATCAAGACCAAACTTTGCATCTTGGAAGTATAACCAGAACGCGCACACATTATTTTCTCTAATATAAACATGACTTTTGACACGTCTTGTTTTCTTTCCTTTCTCCCTTCTAACCATCTTTTTTCTTCTCTTCCCATCACACGTCGTGGCTTCCAGACACATTAATCAATCACTTGTCTTTCCAACTACAAGCTATTCACTTGTCTCCTACAAACCCGATTTTGCCTCAGGCTTTTTATTACTTGATTGTTTCTTCTTTTACTCTCTATTTGGACACCATAATGTCTACTGCTTCTGTCATCACTCCCGACTTGTCTTGGTCTGAGAAGATGTCATCCACCCCTCTCCCACAGCATGTCCAAATAGAGTCATCTCAGGACCAGATTCATATCTTGGGTACTCCTAGCAAACAGTCGGAGACTGCGACAGAGGCTGGCTCCGATCACGTTGCCTCCGATATTGGCGGTGGCTCTGTCTTTTCTGAATTTGTAATTATTCCTCCCTCAAATCCTCCGTCTCCTCCTCCTCCACCTCCACCCTCTCCAGTTGACCCCGAGGATGAAATCAAGACAGAGAGCAGTTCTAGCTACTGCACATCTATTTCCGGTGTTTCTGGATATTTTACTCCCCCTTCATCTCGGACTGAGTCGACAGGGAAGTCGGACGACACCATCGACTGGGTCAAGTCCTACTTCGGCGGCTTGACGACGACCGTCCCCCCTAGTCCAGTTCAGTCTGACGATGAAGAAGGGTCCCATCCTTTTGACACTCAAAACTTCGATGGTCCTTCTCAGGTCGAGCATATGCAACTCATCGGAGCTCTTCCTCCAAGCATGACCAAGACCCTGGAGTCTTCGTCCACACATACCCACTCCGAAGACTGCGGGTGTCCGGTTATGAAGTCGGTAGCCTCTCATACCGCCTCCATAACGGAGATTACACCAGACCCTGTCCAGTTTGTCGTGATGAGTCTACCCGGCGCTGGTCCTCACACTCACGGTCCTACGTGCGGCTGCTCTTGGATCCGTTTGGACCAGGAGGATAAGCCTGGGAATGTCATTCAGAAGCTCAGGGAGGCCGAAATAAGTAAGGAATTCAAGTCGGCTGCCCGAATGCCCTGGGATTATACCCGTTCACTCCTGCCAAAGCGCCAGCCCAACCACCGTACACTTATTCTAGGCAAGCCATGTCTTAAGGCCGCACCCAAGGTTGCGGAGGATCTGCAAAGTGACGATGGGCATATGGAAGAGGCGGAAGCTGAACCCGCTGTTGCGAAGGCCAAGTCGGTCAGCTTCAACAACATCATTAACGCGACTGGCATCCGCAAGTACCAAAGGAAGTTGAATCTGGCAGAACGTTCCTTACAAAGACAATTCAAGGCTCTCGAGATTGCCTTCGAGAACTTCCGCAAGCAACATTGCCTAGGCTCCAGCGACAACAACGAAGACGAAGATGAAGACAAGGACGACGTTAGGCCTTCAGAGTTTAGAGCACAAGACCGAGAAATCCGTCGTCGCCTCAAGAGGGCCCAAAACATCTGCGACGCCAACGAAAAAGCAGCCATCCGCCGCGGCGCTCTCGACTTTATGATGACCGTTTGCGTGACGTTTGACACAAGATATTGCGCTATGGTTGAGTCGATCCTCGCCAGGATTGAACCCCATAGCATTGGCAGCTACGTTGGTGAAGAGAGGGAATTTGCCAACGGGAGCGATCTTAAGAAACGTCTTCCAGCGGAGTGGTACAGGACGAAGGAGACGTCAATGTCGTGGCACAAGAAGGAAGGATGGAGTACGCCGTACAGCATTGTGCGGATTGGAACTGCTGCGCGGTGAGATGCGACTTGGCAGGGCCGTCTTTAAGTTTTCTTAGACTTTGGGTTTTGTATGGGTTCTGGATGGGTTTTATGGGCGTTATTTGAGCGTTAGATTGCAGGGTGTATTGGATATCGCATGATCAGCGAACAAGGAAACGGATGTATTAGACGGACAGTCCCATGGGCGTACCAGTATGGCTTAGATACCCTCATTTACTGTATATTCAATCACAATCGGGTAGTCATCTTCATCCACACATCTACCACATATGAATTGTCTAAGCCTTCCTCTCCCTCCTCTTGATCAAGATATCAACACCGTTGGGCGGTAAGTTAGCCTCAGCCAGCCAATAATTCGGCGGTCGCTTACCCTCATACTCATCAGGAAACTTGACATCGTAGTTGCGCAACATATAAGCCAGGATCATCTTCATCTCAAAGTCAACAAGGAACCTTCCAGGGCACGCGTGCTTTCCATGTCCGAAAGGTAGGAAGTCGGGCGATGTTGAGACGAAGCTAACAGCGGGCGCCTTTTCGTCCCGACTTTCTGCATGTTCTCGGGCGCGCGAAAAGCGGAAGGGGTCATATTTGAGGGCATCCTCGTAAAATGCTTCGTCAGTCTGGGCAGGACGTCCCATGAATGAGATGATGCTACCCTTAGGGATATGGCGACCATCCTCAGTCTTGAAGTTATCCGTCAATACCTTGCGCATCACAGCTCGACCACCAAAGGAACACAAGCGGATTGACTCTCGACTGGCACTATCGGCGCGACTCATTTGGTTGATGGCACTCTTGGTCCAGGGAATAGTGTCGTCAGTGCCAACAATACGATCCATCTCCTCGCGCAGAACAGAAATGGTATTGAACTCGGCATCAGAACCAAGGACATTGAGAATCAGGTTAGAAACCTGAATGTGTGTGTTGTGAATAGACCCAAAATTCTGGGCGATGACGCGACGGGCGAACAAGTCTTCATCATCCATCTCATGTTGTCGCTCTCGCAGACCATAGCGGATCATCATCTGTATTTGATCTTGGGGCTCTGGTTCCTCCGGGTGGTTCTTTAAAGTATCCAGACGCTGTCTAAACAAAGGCACGATCCATTTTTTAGCCTTGGCTACTTTAGCATCGGTCAAGAAGCCGAAGATAGTGCCAGTAACGGGCTGTAGAATACGAGGCATCCCACCGGTGAGACCAGCATTCGCAATGAAAAGGTCATTTGTCTCGAGGGCGTTTCGACAGTAGTCCTTGTTTCGGCCTATGAATCGTTAGCGACATCACAACTACCAATTGGCTTACATACAGAGCGGTAGTCCGACAGTGAAGCGACTAGACGCCTGGGCGACGATCATCTTGATGGAAGATTGAAGGTCAAGCCTCCTCCAGTTCTCTGTATCTGTACCAAACTCCTCGTCAAACGCATAATGAAGCTCCTCCTTCATGTTATTGACGATGATCTCAAGGACGCGATTCATTTCGTACTTGACAATGAGTCCTTGCCAAGCATCTTCGACGTATCTCACGTGGCCAAGAGACCACCTGACCTGATCAACTTCAGAGAAGGCCTTTTGCATGTTGAGTAGCTCTTCGGGCTGATTGAGGACCCATTTCATTTGACTCTGGGGCAGCAAGACCTCTATTCTGAAGCCGAAGCCGGGCAGGACAACTGGTTTGCCTACTTTGAGGTACTGCGAGGTAATCGTCAGCGTCGTTAGTCAAAGGACGAAAAAGAAACGCACTTGGTGGTATGCTTCATGAAAGAGCGCTTCACAGTCGGTGAGGTAGGCCCATCGTGTACGTAGACTGAATCGACGAGCACCCTTGGGCTCTCTTATAAGCGGGATGTCCGGGGGATAAGGGACATTGATGAACAGCTCAATGACGTAGAGAACGATAAAGATAGCAACAGCAATTGAGAGAATGCCCAGAGGGCTCTTGACGCTTGGAAGACGCTCCAGCAACAAGGGCGTCACGTCTACGCTTCCGGAGGACGACATTGCGCTGAGTATTGAGGTCTGAATGTCTTTTCACACTCACAAGAAGCAGTGAGGGGCAGGCAGTATTTAATGCCTGCTATCCCACTGGGCACAGCCATTGACCAAGCGGCGCTATGATATTGTGAATCCCTACATATGTACTAGCTTAGGATGCCAATCGTTTAGCCGATGGGCGTTTACCCATGCAGCTCTGCTCAACGGCGGTTTTAGTGCTGACAATGCTTCAGTTGTCAAAAGCCAAGATGTCATGGCGAATCCTGCGGCATGGTATCACTATTACAGGGACGAGCTCGGCATATCAGTGACAGGATTGGTCGAAAGCGCCTGTTTCCCGGGATATAGGCGTAGATCCTACAACGTCATTCGAGGTACCTGAGATCTCCACTCGGATGTAAGGGTCGCGTTGGTGTGCGCCCGTCAGCTCAACAGTCCGACATATCGAAATCCGAAACCAATGTAAGCACAGCCCATGCGACGACACCACCTCTTTATACGGGAACGAGTACGAAATTTCGGTTACACAAGGTCGCGATGGCTTCAGTGACCAACAACTGAGACATAATGCTTGTTTCAATTACTTTATAACAATCACCAACCAATTGAAGACAAAGAGACCGTATCCCAACGTCAGCTTCATTCGTAAAGTCTCTATTGTACCCTTCTCCAGGGTAACTTGCTCCACCATCATCGTCAAAGGCCAGGGTGTCCCTGGAAACCCACTTAATTTAAACCTCCGCGCCGCCCACTTCCACTCACCCAACCCAAACCGAAAAAAACTCTTCAAAAAGCGCCCACTCCCCATCTGCTACGAGTATGAACCGTAGCTCAAGCACACTCTTTCAACAATAACAGATTGGGCCCGGTTAGCTCAATCGGTAGAGCGTGAGACTCTTATGAGTACGCGATCTCAAGGTTGCGGGTTCGACCCCCGCATCGGGCTATTCCTATAAAAACTCTTTTTTTTGCACGATTTTGCTATGATATGCTACTATTTTTGGCAGAATCATTTATGAATTACAGACGAATATTATCTCATTCGAGTCTTGTACTATGATCTCAGTAATTAAATATCAACTGCTCTTTGGTTATCCTTTTGTCTGTTTCTGCTTTGCCGTGATATGCCCCACTACCCGGAAGAGCGGGGCCGAAAGCATCGCAAGCCTCTTATCAGCTGCTCATCGTCATCGTCAGCAGCACGAGACCTCACTCAGTTCTAGACGATAGTCGACAAGACAAGACTCTTACACATTTTTACAACATCATCAGCCAAGAAAACAATTATCCACCGCGATTATGACGGACAACAAACAATTCAAGCCGGCTCTTATCATCGTCGACTTCCAAGAAGACTTTTGCCCTCCTGTGAGTAGCAGTTCCATCAGACTCATGTGGTGTAAGATGAGCCGCTTGTTAGTGTAAGATGACCTCAAGTGAGGTCTTCCATATCATCATGACTACGCTTATGTCTGGTATTGGCATTGCGAAGCTCAACGGGATAGAATGAGGTGCAGATGGAACAGCCCAAGTATTGACTACCTTACTTGGGACAATGCATCTTCAAACCATGATCCTTTAATTATACAAGAGATCTGCCTCATGCGAGAGTTTATGACCCAGAGAACCATGGGATATGCTTCAGAATATCCGAGATCCAGTGAAACTCGCAAACTGCTCATGATCCACAACCAAACTCCCATTTCTCACTCCTCACTTACATCCATCCAAACAATCGCTTCCCACATCACCATCTATTCAATCAATGACCTCCGCTAACACCTCCAGAACGGCTCCCTCGCCGTCCCAGACGGCCGCACCATAGCCCCGACCATCAACACTCTCACAGCACTCCCCTTCCCCCTCATCCTCGCCACAAAGGACTTCCATCCGCCCTCACACATCTCATTCGCCGCCAACCACCCCTCCGCGAAACCCTACGAATCCACCACCACAGTTACTCACCCACGCGACTCCTCCCGCCGCTACACCACCACCCTATGGCCCACGCACTGCGTCCAAGGCACCACTGGCTCCGAACTTGTCCCCGAGCTAGACGTTTCTCGCGTGCACGCTGTTATCGAGAAGGGTCAGGATGAACGTGTTGAGATGTACAGTGCGTTTTATGATCCGTTTAGAGTGAGTGATAGTGGCCTTGTGGGGATGTTGAACGAGCAGGAGATTACGGATGTGTTTGTTGTTGGATTGGCGGGTGATTACTGTGTTAAGGCTACGGCGGAGGATGCGGTGAAAGAGGGCTATACGACGTGGATAGTCAACGAGGGAACAAAGCCCGTCATGCCTGATAAGTGGGATGATTGTAAGAAGGGCATGGAGGAAACGGGTGTCAAGTTCACATCTATCACCGGTGATGTTGTAGCCAAAGTAAAGACTTACGCATAGAGACAATAAATAACAAAAAAGGATTAAAATTGGATTTCCGAAGTGGTACTTAAACCATACTACCACTCCACTATTGTATCTTTATCTTTCGACGACTGTATATATGTATGTACGCTTTGCGTGACCTTTCCAGAATTGTCCCAAATGCGAAAACTCCATGCTGTGTGACCGTTCACCGAACCCAGACCATGTCATACGTGCTCGCGTCTATTGAACTTTTTTGTAACTTCCACTCGCCTCTACTCCGTCAAATACAAACGCTGGACATTTACCGCTTTGATCTCTGGATGGCAGCGGCGCTCATTGATGTTGTTGACGCTGAACGCTCCTGGGCATTTGTCATGGCCAAGGAGACGGGCGTCATGGGGGGAGCAGGAGTGGTGCTGCGCGAGGGAGCGGCACTTCGGTTGTGCTGCATGTGAGCCTTGACAAGGTGACCAGCGGCTAGGGCACTACACAGGGACAGCTCGCCGGCAAGGACAGCAGCACCGATGATGCGGGCCAGACGGCGGGAATTGTCTCCGGGGTTTGTGGGGTGAGAGCCTCGGACACCAAGGATATCAAGCATGGCGCCCTGGGGCTCGAGGATGGTACCACCACCAAGGGTTCCGACCTCAAGCGAGGGCATAGAGACGGAGATCTGAAGAGCTCCGCGAAGGCTGTATGATGTTAGTGACCAATCGAGTTAATATGAAACAGCTAGACTTACTTCTTCATGATGGTGATACAGTTGGCGCTCTCGACAACCTGAGCAGGGTCCTGACCAGTGGCAAGGAAGATGGCAGCGACAATGTTGGCAGCATGGGCATTGAATCCACCGACTGAACCAGCCATGGCGGAACCAATCAAGTTCTTGGAAACGTTAAGCTCAACCAGGGAATCGACATCGCTCTTGAGAACGCTTCGAACAACCTCGCCAGGGATAATGGCCTCGGCAACAACTCCCTTACCACGTCCGTCGATCCAGTTCAGAGCAGCGGCCTTCTTATCAGTACAATAGTTACCAGAGAGCGAAACAATCTGCATGTCATCGAAGCCAGCGTCAGTAGACATGACGCTCAGGGCGTGCTCTACGCCCTTGGAAATCATGTTCATGCCCATAGCGTCACCTGTGGTAGTCTTGAATCGGATGTACAGGTTGGTGCCAGCAAGTGCGGTCTTCATCGACTGGAGTCGGGCAAAGCGACTAGTGGAGTTGAAAGCCTTCTTCATCGTGTCCTGACCAGCCTCGGAGTCGAGCCAGAGCTTGGCAGCACCAGCACGCTCGAGAGTCTCGAAAGAAACACAAGGACCACGAGTCATACCATCGGCAGTCAGAACAGTAATAGCACCGCCACCAGAGTTGATAGCCTTGCAACCTCGACTGGCACTGGCGACCAAGACACCCTCAGTAGTAGCCATGGGAATGAAGTAGCTCTGTCCGTCGATGACTAGAGGTCCAGCAACACCAACAGGCAGAGGCATGTATCCAATAACGTTCTCACAGCACGCGCCAAAGACGCGCTCCCAGTTGTAGTTATCGAAAGGCAGTTTAGATCGGTCGAGCGAGTGGGTCAAGTCGGTAGTGGCCTTGTTGCGAGCGATGATGGTACGTCGGATCTTGACAGCGCGAGTGAAGTCACCAAGAGTCTTCTCCAGAGCATAGCCAGGGATCTTGCCGCGCATAGACAGAGAAACAACCTCCTCATCGTTCATCTCGCTGAGGCGCTTTTCGGCCAAGAGCTTCTCGAGCTCCTCGTTACTTCGGTTCGGCAGGTTGGCGGGGCGGGCCTTTGTCATGTGGAGGCCATCGCCCTCGTCGTCGGTAACAGCGGGGGTGCTAGGCCGGGTGCGTTGAGGAGTAGGGGGGACGTATTCGCCGAGAGGGAGAGTCGCGGAACCGGTGTCGTTGAATTGCTGCGCACGGGCAAGCTCGTTGACGTCGATGTTATGCTCAGGGACATTAGGATCCTTGATTCCCCAACGAGCGACGTTGAAGAGGTAACCGTTAAGAGCGACGCTCAGAGCAAGGGCGATGACAATCCACTTGGAGAGAACAGGGTCTTCAAGACTCTTGAGGATACCTCCGACCATGCGGCCGCCAACGCCATAGCCCTGGAAGTGGTGGTGGAAAGCATCGTCATACGTAGCGCCGTTTCCGTTAATTGCAGAACCCAGAGCGTAGTGAATTGAAGGATACTCGAGCTCGTACTTGATGGGAGTGAGAATTGTGACCAAGGTAGGTCGGTTGTTGGCCTTGGCTGTAGCGAGAATGGCATCCAAACCGTTGGACGCAACCTTGAAGGGGTCGACAGACAGAGGAGCAACGACGCCGCCCAGGCTGCTAGCCCAGGTACGGATGGTGGACAGAGAGCTGGGGTTACGGAAGGGAATCGAGCAGAGGTTGATGACGTTGACGAGAATGAATCCAAGAATCATCAAAACCTTGAACTTGGGGATGCTGCTGCTCTTGCGACCGAAAAGGGAAGTGTCGCCGTTAACACGGGGCCAATCGGCATCTCCCTTGGCAACGTTCTCGGCAACTCGGCGGCTGACGCCATCATCCTCTAGAGCCATTCGCATGTCAACGTGGCGCTTGATGCGGTTGATCTCGAGCTTGATGCTGAGAATAGCAGTGTAGAAGGTGAAGAGCAGGATGAAGTCAAAGAAGAGAGTCCAAGCAGCGAGGAAGCAGAAATGCTGCAGACCACCCTGAACACCAGAAGCAGCGCCAATGACAAGAATGACAATCTCGATAGCGTAGTCGCGGATAATCTCGAAGCCCTTCTCCTTGATGGCTGCCTGGACAGCATACTGAATCACGTTCTGCATGGACCGTTCAGGAGATCGCTTGCCAGACTTGGAGTTTTGGATCTGAATGCGACGGTGCTCGATAGCGTGTGACATGACGGCGCGGGTCAGAACAATGTTCTTCTCGAAGCCAATAGTGACAACCAAGAAGGGAAGACCCTCAGACAGAAGAATCACGCTGATGGGAACGCCCAGTTTGGTGGTAACAACTAGACCGAAGAGGAAGGCAAACACCGAGGAGAACAGAGTGCAAACACCAAGCCAGAACTTGGAACCCATCTTGCGCATGGAGAGGAAGAGGGAAACAAAGGTGAGATGCATAGCAATGTAACCTAGCAGCATAATAACAATGTCAAGAGTCTCGGCATTCTTCAGAAGATCAACGAACTCAGTCCAGGCATTGCTAACCCACTGAACAATGCTGCTCTGGGTGTTGACCTTGGCAGCCTTCATGATCCAAGTCTTCTTCTCGCGGCCATGCTCGGTCTCGATCTCCTCGGCATCTTCGTTGGGGATCTCTTGGGTAGCAGCAAGAAACTCGGGACCCTCAGCATAAGGAAGAGAGTAGGCGAGAATGCTGTCCTGAGAGTAGGCGGTGAACGAGTTTTCAGTTGAGGGAAGAGACGTGATAGACAGGTTCTGAGGAATAGGCACGTGGTGAGAGCGAGGTGCGGTGCTGGGTGATTCGGCGGACAGACTGTCGGGGAAGACGAGAGTCAAAAGAGCGAGGTGGTCGGCATCAGCGCCAGCCTCGGCGACAGCATTGTTCTCAATAGCCTTCCAGTTCCAAGAGGTCTCAGGGCCTGCGCGCAGAACACGGCTACCTTCGACAAGGGAAGACCAATCGGCCTTTCCAACTGACGCATTCTGAGCACTAGTGCTGAAGAAGCTCTCTTGAAGCAGACCGACGTATGAAGTGCTGGCAAGGACGGCGACGAGGACGACGGTGTGGATAGGGTGAGAGCATGCGACGCGAGAGAGATACTGGGCGATAGGCGTGAGTCGCTTGGAAGCCCAGGACGGGGTTGTTTTCTCGGTAGCGGGAGCCTCGCCGCGGAAGCGCTTTGGGAGTAGAATCGAAGCCATAGTGTTGGACTCGGTTTCGAGGAGATCGGATGAGGTTACTCGGAGACGTCGTTCACCACATTGATTAAGGTCTCGTGTGGGTTGGTCTAAGCGCAGGTGTAAGTCCGGGGCAAGAGACATGATCTGGAGACAGGGTAGATATTTGTAGGAGCCATTGAGGACGGCAGAACAAAGGCATGATTGCAACCAAAAGGCAGATGACGAGTAGCAGCGAGGCTTAGGCACATACGATTACTTACGTTCCTCAAGGTGGCAGTCCCTTTGCTTGGAGATGGGTCAAAAAAGTGTCGAGGCGGAGGGCCACGGACAACTAAAACGCGGTGGGAGGGGCAAGGCGTTGAGGCCCTGAGCTGAGCTGACCAGAGCTGGACAGCCACAGAAAAAAAATGTGGACGAATCAAGGGACGTAAACGCACAGAGGCAACGGCCAAACCAATTGCCACCACGAATATCTCTTGAGGGAGAAGAAGCGAGTACGACGAGACGTCCGAGGGGAGGAGGAAGAAAAAAGGAAAAGAAGAAAAGAGGTAAAAGGGGGTGAAGAGGGTGTGGAGGGACAGTAGAGAGTAGAGTAGATTGAAGAAGCGGGAAATGATGGAGACCGGAAGAAAGTGGAGGGATATTCAAACTGTCGGTCGGAGGGTGAAGGGTGAGGGGCCGGAAGACAAGACAGAACAGGACGGGGCAAGGCAAGGTTAGGTTGGAATAGAGAAAATTAGGTACAATAGAGCCGAGCACTAGCCTGGAAAAGTGACCTCTTTTTGTTTTCTTTCTAGGTGCAAATAGCTCAAATGGCGGCGTGATTTTGGTGAAATTGGCTATTAAAGCGCCATCACCGACAGAAAAAAAAAAGTATGAAAAATGCCATCATTGGCTCTTGGGTGCAGAAGCTTTCCTGACTGGCCAATTGCACTGCCAATGCAACACCCTGTCTCATTGCAGGATTCCAAGGCCTTTGCATCTCCTGGACTCACTGTGATGACGCTGGCAGACGGCAATTTAGCGGCATCTTGATGCACCTCCAGCGAAGTGGTGTGGCGTCTCGGCCGCGTGGGTTACAGGGAACATCTGGGCTTCAAAGTCCTTTGTCAAGGGGCGTTAACCAATCGTTAATGATGCGAATATTGCTGTGAGCCAACATGAACCTGTCAAGTGACTCGGTGAAGAATACAACAGCTCGTGATATTGTTCTTTAGCATGGCTTCAAGATAGTCCTAGTGCATCACCTCACGCAAGGGGTTCAACTGGATCACGGGAATGCCCGTCGTAGTCTTTGTCTAAGACCGCAAATGCTAAACGATTGCAACCCTTTCTACAGTATCGTCCTGCTCAAATGAAACCTAGCTTGATATTGCTGCTGTCATGCTCGGGTAGCGACATGGCGGCGCGCAATACAATTACTCTAATCTAAACGTCCCCCCCTCGTAATCGTAAAATCCGAATACGCAAACACCACTAGAAACACCACCAAATCCAACACAAGACGCAGTCACAATTAAAAGGAATAAATTACAACCAAGTTGAGTATGGATCTGGCATTACGCACTCGTGTCAGCTTCAGCTCAACACGGTATTTTACAACCGAGGCGCAGCATTTTACTTGGTTAAGCTTGAAACTCTGTCGCTTGGAATTATAACGCGTGATTCAAAAGCCATCGTAAACGCGTCGGCGGGAAGAAAGTGGAGGACTTTCTCCAGGGATACCCCTGATCATCCACTATCGAGGCCGGCCGAAAAAGCCTGGGCTGTTTGTTGTCGATCTCTATATGGAGAGGAGACGGAGAATGCTTGCTCGAGGATGCAGTCGACTGATAGTTATACCTTGACGTGTCTCGGTTGGTTCGCATTGAGACCATTGCTGCATGTTAGTCATCCTTCAAGAACCAACTTCAAAGTGAAGCTCTCACCAACTCCAAAATCATGCTTTCCGAAAACCTCGCCGGTCTTGTCCGCGATGCATTTCCGCTGTACGTAAAAAGTCCCACACTTTGATCCGTCTTGGCGTTCAGACCCACTCCTTATCAATCTGTACCGGTCTGCCACCATCACCATCCAAGCTTCAAGAGCAAAATTCTCCGCGCTAGCTGAGCTTTGTGGGGGTGAAGACGTGGCAAAGCTGTGCGATCTCGGAACTTGGTCAAGCACAAGATGGGATAAGGACAGATTGATAAGATTTTTCATCTCGGGTACCGGCAGTAAAGAGTTTTGATCGGGTATACGGATGAGGCTTCTTGGTGGTGAGGTCAGTTACCAGGCGACTGATCCTTGACTGTGGTTTCGAGCCGCATCGGCTATTCATGCGCCATGGCTCGTAGTCTTGGGAAATGCCGAGACACGTTGGTCTCTTCTTTAGTCACGCATTGAACGAGCCATTTTTGTTGTCCATATTCTCTTCGATGCCTCCTCTTAACGCCAACTTGGCCATTTGCAAACCCCAAACGTCACAAAGTAGCAATCTAATTGTGCCGATAGCTTAAGGCCCGATAGATGAACATCGAATGACCAGTTCTGACAGGGACAATTTGTAGGTGACACCTGGATGAGTTCGTCTGACAACAGGGACCTGTTCAAGTCTTACAACTCGAAGTCCAAAGGCCAGTCGGCCAGTATGACATCGAACATATTAATCTAAGCGGGTCTTTACTGGCATCTTTCCACCAATTCTGTCAGTGGGTAAGATCAACATGCTCGTTAATCCCCCGCAACAAATGAAGTTATTTCCATTGTCACAACCGGCGCATACAAGGTTGTCAACATCCCCAGACCTGGATCAACATGAAACATATCTCTGACTGTTGCAATAACACAACATTCGGAATCATGTCAGGTACGCATTTGCGCCGGCAACTCACGGCTCTTTGCATCGGCTACTACCCGGATCTGCGCAAACCACGAGATGATGATGTACAATCTTCGGCGCCATTGCTCCGAGAGTAAAGCGAAGGAAATCCCATGTTGTTTATGATGCAAGAATCGCCCTGTAGAGCGGAACCCTTGTTGTCGATAACCCTGACTCGGCCGTTAGAGGTCCACCCTCCCGGAAACTTCTTTGCGGGGCCGTAGACCCTGAGGACCGGTAGGATGGAGTATCATATCATTCAGGTGCTATTCAACCAGTGTACTATCTCGCAGGACTCGCTCAGGGTGCAGTTTTCGGCTGCACACTTGTTCAATATTGGTTAACGTCTTGGTGAGCGATAAGAGCCCTATCGGTGAGTTACACTCCCGCCATGGCACGCTACGGCAGCTCAACGGCGTACGGCAGGCCGAGACCGTGGGCGTATTGGTCATTGGTCTGTCATGATATGATCTTTTCCCATAACTGTTGAGCCGTCAACAAAACCTTGACAATGGCTGCAAACCTGCATAAAGTTGTCAATTGTCGCACAGTATATCATGAGACATCATAGAGAAGCTCACCACATGTATACAGACCATTGTCCACGGTCAAGCAATTCACAGCACCGGTGTCTTCCGGAGCTTGACGCTTCGGTCCTCCGCAACAAGCAGCGGCCCGCTTCCGATGGATGGCCGGTCCACCCGGTATCACGCCAACCAGACATCGTACGATGCCACCCCCATTGAAAATCCAGCACTCTTCATTTATCCACCTGTCGAGGCTGAAAAAAACTTTAACAGAAACAGATAAGAATCAAAAGGGTTGGGAGACAGGCCAATGTGCGTGATAAGTGATATGTTCGTAGGCCGATTGTGCCCTTGTGTGTGTGCTTGGAATGGATGGACCGGGCCGTGGATGGGTTCGTGCTGAGGACAGGGAGGGCCAGTCATAAAAATTTCGACTCATCTCTCATGATCTTTTTTTCCCCAGATACTCAATCGACGACTTTTCAAGCTAGTAAAGCTAGACTGTTATCAGCATTGTGAAAAAGGTACAAAGCAAAGAAATCATTTCGCCAATTACATGCGCTCCAATCTGCGTCGCTAGGGAAAGCACACTCACCAATTCGTCAAGGATCATTCGTTTATTTTCGCTTGCTGCTGACGATCCAACGCTCCCCGGTCTAAAGCGGGCGAAGACGGACAACGACTCATCGCATAGGATTGGGGATGGATGACAAACATGGCGATCTGAAGGAGACGCCTGATGGGAATCACGGTGTGATCAGTCTCAGTAACAGCCCAAGCAGCACCAATGACACCGATTCAAAGAGCCCTCATGTTTGGCTCGTCGGTGGCGGTATTGCTTCCCTTGCCGCCGCTGTCTTTCTGATCGACGATGCCCATGTACCAGGCCATCACATCCATATCCTCGAGGCATCTGCCAAGGCAGGTGGATCAATGGCAACGTTTGCAAAGCCATCATGGGAGACAGGGTATCGGGTCTCAGCTATTCGAAAGATGAGTCTCACATATCACTGTCTGTATGGAATGTTAGAAAAGGTGCCATCGGACATTGAAGGCGAAACACTAGCCGCCAAAATGCACCGCTTCAACCAGGCGAGAAGGAAGCTGGGCGCATCGGGAACGAGGTTGGTTCGGCAGACCTTTGACAAGTATGGAAGCGAGAAGCCCGAGGCTGTCGACGTGAGGACCATGGGCTTGAGTGTCAAGAACCAATGCGATCTGATGAGAGTGGTTCTCGAAACGGAGGATGAATTGGAAGGGCTGGAGATCCAGGCTTTGTTCGAGCCAGACTTTTTCGAGACGAACTTTTGGGACTTATGGTCATCGCTAAACCGGTTTCATCCTTGGTGTAGTGCTGTCGAGTTCCGGCGATGTCTGCACCGTATGTTACACGAATTTCCCAACATGGGGACGCTATCTGGCGTGGAGCAGGCGCCCGAGGAGGACTTCGAGGCTATCATCAAGCCACTGACACACTATCTCAAGGCGATGGATGTCGAGTTTCGGCATGGTGAGTTTGGCATTCGATATCAGGGATATGTTGGTACTGACCTATTTAGGCATACAAGTTAGCGGTCTAGAGATGGAGGACATTGGGCCAGACTTTCGAGTTACCGCTTTGAAGACATACCAAGACAGCAAGCATGTCACGCTGTCAATAGGACCTGATGACCTTGTTCTTCTCACGCTTGGCTCACTCACCTCAGGCATGGGCTATGGCTCAAATACTCAGCCTCCACCAACGATGGAGCTCCGTGATTCAGCACCACACGAACTCGACCCCTCATGGACCTTCTGGGACAGACTCTCTCTCGAGCGACCGAAGGCGTTCGGCAACCCAGAAGTTTTCTTCGACCGACCCTCGAAGTCGACCTGGC
Source organism: Fusarium torreyae (assembly GCA_027945595.1). Classification (NCBI taxonomy): domain Eukaryota; kingdom Fungi; phylum Ascomycota; class Sordariomycetes; order Hypocreales; family Nectriaceae; genus Fusarium; species Fusarium torreyae. Next base: position 547,776 of record JAOQAZ010000005.1, read on the forward strand.
TCTCATTTACCGTTACCCTTCGCGACCCAGCTTTCTTCGAGCACTTACGTACCTGGACCGGCACGCTCACCGGAGCAGTGCCTCTCATAACCTTCCGCGACTGTCCTTGGATGCTCTCTCTGACGATCCCCCAACAACCGTATGTCAAAGACCAGCCCAACGACGTCTTTGTTTTCTGGGGCTACGGTCTCTTCCCAGATCAACAGGGGCGCTACGTCAGGAAACCCATGCTGGAGTGCAGTGGCGCCGAGATCCTCACCGAGCTGCTGCACCTCATGGCCTTCCCCGTCCACCCGACACTCGAGCGATCCATCACCATCCCGTGTCTGATGCCCTTGATTGGCAGTCCGTTCCTCACGCGAAAGAAGGGCGACCGACCAAAGGTGATTCCCGAAGGAAGCAAGAACCTAGGCCTGATGGGGCAGTTTGTCGAGGTCGAGCGCGAGGTGACGTTCACGATGGAATATTCGGTGCGGTCGGCACAGCAAGCAGTGTATGGGCTTATGGGCGTCGATAAAGAATTGCCGGGGGTAGAGGGTGAGGATCACTCAGTTCTGACGCTGGGAATGGCGTTGAAGACGATGATGACCTGAGGGTGGTAAGTCTGGGACTGGAAAAGGCGTAAAGGTTGGAAAAGCAACAAAAAACGACATCTCCTGGGGTGGGTCATACTCTCTCTGATCTTTTGTATATTGAATGGGTCTTTTGGACGGAGGCTACCTAAGTTGAGCTGTTCATCGATGGATACGATGTTTGCTTGTATCAAAGGAGGGTTTGTGTCGCTGGTGGTCTTTGTAAGGCTGGGCTGTAACAATATTTTTCTAAAATGAAAGACTATAACTAGGCATCTTGACTCGACATTCGATTCGCAGCATGATACGCGTTGCTGTGGTCTCTATAATTGCTAGTGATCGATGCCTTGTCGCCAATATGAAGGGATTGCATTGCCTAGCAGCCCCAATCGTAGAGATGGCGGTATACAGCTGATATCCCGTTCTAAGCACGCATAGAATCGTAGTCCCTTCTTTTGAATCACTATCCCAAGTACTAAATCCCAAAAAACAGCAGCATACCTCAGCCCGATGGCATTCTCGAACCCGAACCCTCTGGGATAGCGCCATCACCAGTGCCAACTTCCCTTAGGAGTGCATTCAGGGGCTCTCGTCAAGCCTCACAGGCGAACCTCAGGTTTCAGACCAAGCCCTAATCTCTCACGCCTTCTCTTTCTCCCAGCTTCCTTCCTCCCCCACTCATCTCTCTGGCAACATTTCTCCGCCACTTCCATCTCCCCTCCATCCTTTCCTCTCCCCTTCCCCACCTTCACCTATCTCTACAATTCACCCATCGCATCTCGCACCCGCAGTCATTCATTCCCCCCCTCTTCTTCATCTTCTCCTTCTTCCTCCCCTCCCTTCCTTTCACTCTGCTTCCTTTGTTCGTGCCACTCCCAGCACTTGTTGTCATGGCTACTCCAATCGACCCCGACATGCAGAAAGCCGCACAGCTTCAACTCGACTATCTTCGAGAGTGGGAAGAGGCTCACAACACTTGGGGCGAAAGCCATATGCCACAGGAAGTTCTAGCCCTACGCGCCATCCGAGTTCGCCTCGAGGCCGTGGCGGCGAACCATTCTCCTTGGAAGTATGTTGCCGACGCTGCTTCCCGGGAACGCATCCTGAAGGATATCGAAAAATCGTCTCTGCCTTGCGGATCCATTCCTGCTGCAGAAGCTGCCGCTTGCTCAGCTATTGCTCGTGATGCCAACAGTCGGGCAACTGCTTCTCAGGAAAATGGTGAATAACCTTGTTGCTTCTACAAGATCCCCACTAACTCCATTGCTCTAGAAGAACTTCTCATTGCAAAGGTGTTTGATGCTTTCGACGAGACTGCCTAGGAGCTTTCATCAAACGTCACAGATCCTGACAATGTTGTTGATCGGTTCCGTCCTGTTGGAGACACTCTTCCTGTGGTCGCTCCTCCTGGGGCCCCTACCACCGAAGCTGCTCACGCAGATGTTGCTCCCCATTCGGAAGGTAAATAAGGCTCTCACATGGAAGTAACATCAAGCTAACAACGTACACCAAGTCGACTCTGAGGAAGATATCTACTCTGATGACAAGGACAAGGTCCCTTCCGAGACTCCCATGGAAGCACGAAGAGCCAGAATCACCCCTGCTGTAAATGCTCTCTCATTTCTTTCTGAAGCGGCCGTTGGACACATTCGCCTCAGCAAGGCTATGAAGCCTGCCCAGCCGTCCCCTGTCAAAGACGCGCTGAATGAGCCTGAAAACAAAAGCTCAGATCCTTCCAACATTGAGGACACCCAGTCGCAGGCTGGCTCTGAAGCCACTGAGATCGTCAAGCGGGAGCCATTCCCAGCTTTCCATCACCAAGATGACGAGGAGGATCTCATCTCATTCGACACCCTTCCCTCTGGCGCTTCAACTCCGCCTCTGATCCAGATTGCTGATGAAGTTCCTCCCCCTATCGCCAAGAGTGAAGGGCCTGTCGAGCGTGTCGCTCACGACACCGGCTCTGGTGCTTCTCTTGTTGAGGGCTCGTCTGATTATCAGAACGACGAAGGTCATGTATCCTCCAAGGTCCCCGGAGACGACGACGCCAAGTGTGTCAAGTGCGATGATGATCTCACCGACTCCATGGTCAAATGTCCTTGCCTCCACAGCTATTGTTCCACCTGCCTCTACAACCTGGTCAAGTCTTCTATCAGAGGCGAGACTGCATTTCCCCCCACTTGCTGTGAGGTTCGAGTTCCAGTTGACGCCAACTCCGACATGTTCTCCGGCAAGATCCTGCATGAGTTTCTCGCCAAGAGATATGGAAAAGGCCTCGAGACCCCCAACCTTTCTCCCCTTGGTCGTCACAACTTGAACAGCATGCCCACCCCTCCCAAGGAAGATCAACACTAGGAGAAGCCTTCTACAGACATTGGGATTCAGGCTGTGCGGCAGGATACCAAAATGTGCCAGGATTGCAAGCGAGTGCTTGAGAAGGATGCCCGTAAGTCAAACGTCCCTGGTTACTTCTTACATCTAATTTGTTGTTCCTTAGACTGCCCTGACTGTTGTTACCGATGTCACAAAAGCCGTCGCGAATGTCGTTGTAATTGGTGGGCGGAGAGGCAACTCAAGCAAAAGGACCGGGCCACTGCATACAACCAATTTGATCCTAAAGCTGCTCCCTTCCAACCCGACAGTTCTCAGGCTAGTCTTCCGCCTAACCGTTTGGCTCGCCCATTCGGCGGCCTTTTCCCAGGCCTTCAGCCATCCTCCGGTGCCGGTAAGGAAACAGGCGGCCAACACTGCAAACATGTGGAGCTGAAGAGCGAACGCCGAGCGGGACGGTGCTTCGATTGCGCCAATTTCATGCCTGCCCACTTGTGGATCTGTATTCAGTGTAACTTTCAAGTTTGCCATGCGTGCGCTGCACTCCGTCGTTGAGGTCTTATAGCTAACTGGATGGACGATCGATCAGGATGATGTTTGATGAGTTTAGAAGAGGTCCGTGTAGATCTTTAGAGGTCTTTGGAGCGACTCAGATTAGTTGTAGATAAGTCTTTGATGAGTTTAGAAGAGTTTTGTAATTGTCGTTCTCCTGGTTCATTTAAAGTGTTCTCTGCGATTACCGAAAAAGATACAAACGTGCTAGAAGAGAGGACATATGACGACTGCGAGCCACGGTACTGTCTACAACCATCACGAATGTACATGCGTCGCTAGAATGAAGCTCAGATACTGACCAGATCTAAGGCAGACCGTCCGGTCTTTTGAAGTCGTGTGGTATAGGCGTATATACTTCTTTAATTCGTGCTCAAGTATAATAACTTGAGAAAGATTTAAACAAGTTTTGGAGGAGTCCACGAAAGTCTTATTCGAGTCTTGGATTTGTCTTTGACTTTACACAAGGATATCTTGAGGGTACTGAGCATGGACTTGTGCGGAAAGAATCAAGTTCAGTATTAATACGTGACTGGAAGTCGGAGTAGGTACGCATCACTCCAATAGCGGCTAACTGAGCGCTTTATAGATACTACTAAGTAAGTTTGCTCTTTGTTCGTTTCAGTAACTGCTACGCTCCTAAGAAGCAACAAATTGTCTCGGGAGGCCCACCACGCTATGAGCCAAGTATATCTCAGAATAAAAATGCCTGGTAGCCATGGTAATAACTGATCAGGGTGGATAGAGAGCGGTGAATGCAGCTTTGTTTTTTTGTTTGGGCAATCATAGCTTGGAGTCGGGCGGTTGCAGATCTCCTGCATTTCGAGCAAACAAACAAAAGTGCCCATATCATCAACAGAAACTTCCATAGCGGTCGCCTTTCTTGTCTGCCATCGTATTCTCTACCATCCCACCCCTGCTTCCATGGTCGACAAGTAGCATTCTCAGCACAAAATGGAGCCTTTAGGAATCGATGATGCCTCCCTTATGCTAGCTATCCAGCTTCAGCAAGAGGACCTGGAACTTTGGGAAAGTTCCCGAAAGGGAAAGCATAAAGAAGGCGAGATACCCGACTCGGAACTCGCTTTTGAAACGTACCGTCAAGAGCTGGAGTCATTCCAGACCTTGGTGTCTGACCAAGCCCTGAGTCTGAGCATTGCCCGGGCTGTGGAAGCTGACCAGGGCATACTCTCTGCCCTTGCGGCAACAGACGAACAGTCTTCAAAAGATCACGAATATGCCCTCAGACTTTCCGACGACCCCAACGCGCGCGCTCCGCTTGAGTCTGAGCCCGCAGAAGACAATAGCAAAGACCTTGGTGAAGATGGCATCTTCGAACAGATCAGAGCGCTCTACGCGCCGCCACCCAACCAAGTGTACAACGACGACACCGACACATTCGACTTCATCCCACATGCCGAGTCTTCCCAATGGGCTGTGGCGCGCCCAATGAAAGAATGCACCGGCTGTCTCGACCAGTTTCCACCGCTGGCACTGACTACGTGCCCTTGTAGCCACGACTATTGTCGCCAGTGTCTCGTCAAGCTCTTCCTGGCAGCCTTCAAGGACGAGTCGCTTTTCCCACCTCGCTGCTGCCAAGAGGCTATCCCTGTCGAGAGCAACAGACGCTTCCTATCACCAGAGCTCGTGGGCCAGTACCGCGCCAAGAAGATGGAGTTTGAGACCCCGGATCGAACTTATTGCAGCAAACCTTCATGTTCGACATTCGTCCCGCCTCCTTTTGTCCAGGACGAGGTCGCTCACTGTCCTCGCTGTGGTCATAAGACTTGCTCTGTCTGCAAGGGGGACTCCCACTCTGGTATTTGTCCTAGTGATATTGGATCCCAGCAGGTCCTTCGGATGGCCGAGGAGAATCATTGGCAGCGATGCAATAGCTGCGGTCGAGTCGTTGAATTAGCACACGGCTGTAATCACATTAGTGAGTCAAATTCCCATCCCATAACATCGGGTCTTTCTTCGTAACCATAAGCTGACCACCTACCACCAGCCTGTAAATGCGGTGCGCAATTCTGCTACATGTGTGGCGAGAAATGGAAAACGTGTCGATGCGATCAGTGGGACGAACACCGACTCATTGCCAGAGCCAACAACATCGCCGACCGGTACGAGCCCGAGCAGCCAAACAATGGAAGACGACGAGCGCTCACGATCGAGAGGGAGCGACAGCATCTCTTGGATAACCACCAATGCAACCACATTCAATGGGAAAGAATTGATATGCCGGGGCGGTGTGAGGTTTGTCATGAAACCTTACCTGAATATATTCACGAATGTCGCCAGTGTCGTACCCAGGCTTGCAGACGATGCATGCTCAATAGACTTTAGATGAGAATAGAGGTGACCTTCGAGGTAATGCCTGCATAGCAAAATAGAGAGAGCAAAAGAGTTGATTTGGATTGATATCATACTGAATATTCACGCTTAAGTCCCTATTTGCCACTGTCTTATTGTTTGTAGGGACTTTACATCTTAATATTGGCACACATCCAAGAAGGAAAGCCGGCATTATTTTTGGATGACCAAGTATCATGCCAGGTACTTTTGAGCACAGTTGCGTCCTGAACCTTGAGAGCACATTCAAGCTGTATTGCCTTTGGTCAGTAATCAACCTCGTCACCTATACTTTAGATTTTACCTTGGGCATAAAACGCCATTTGGATCCTCTTTCTCTGATACCAGCTAACCGATTCATCGCGAGAGCCAACAAGACCAACACAAACAGTCGCACAAGCGAAGGCGCAGAGCCTCCTTCGTCAAGCAGAAACTAATCTTGTCCAAGGCTGATCTAGATGAACCCAGAAAGCTTTAGCAGGACGTAAAGCACGCTCAAAATGATCTGCTAGACTTCTCATCCGTGAGCTACCCAAAGCTACCTTAATTAAACTGATCCAAATTATGTTAAGACTAACCAAAGACTTAGGAGATTTAATCATAAAGATCCCCTAAGGTTCTTCTAATGTTTGCCTTGCAGGGGGGCCGCAGGTGATTTCATTCTGTACTGCCTACCTAGGTACCCTAAATGGATAATAAGAGAAGAGCAAATTTAGACGACACTTTGGCGAGATTTAGAGGATTTAGACGACGCTTGAGAATTCTTAGGATGAGACCTGATAAAACTTAGTCTAATTTATTGCTACTTTTCCTAAACTCTTCCTTTTCCTCTCTCACAGGCGATTGTAACGGCACCTCGCACATGCCCTAGTAAAACATTGACGACACTCGAAGATAAACATAGGCAAGGTCGCGTGGCAATGCTCGCATTCGTGACGGCCGTTGATATTGTCCCATCTCTTGTGACGGCACTCGTGGTTCCGTCTCAGATGATGTTGAGCTTGTTGGATATTGTTGATTTGTGCAGCAACGATCTGCCTTCCCACAAGGACATTCGCCCGGGACAAAAGACGTCCTTCGTCCCACTGTGGGCACTCGCAGGTCTTCCACTGGCGGCCACAGACATAACAGAATTCGTAGCCACAAAGACAGGCTATTAATTGGATGGTCAGCCGACTATTTGGCGCGTGGACAAGATAGGGATCTTGTGTGGACTTACTGATGTGATTACAGCCGTGCTTTAGGTCAATAATCCGTCTGCAAGAGCTGCATCGTTGCCACCCTTCAGCCTGTGCAAGGCGTAAGACCTCCTGCGACGCAGTGTCTTTAGGGCACACACCGGGGTGCGTCTGTCCTTTACAAAGGACACACGTCTTCTTGCTACAGCGAGGACAAGTGCCAGTCTCATGGATGATAAATTGCGACGGTATAAACGTGGAACAACGGAAGTCGTGACAATAAGTCCGATCAGATGTCTCAAACTCGACCTTCTTGGCACGCAATTGCCGCTGAAGTAGGGGCGAAAAGAACCGATGGTCGATTGGAATTGTTTGGCCACAACATCGGAGTGGGAAGAGGGATTCGTCTCGCAAAGAGGCTTGAGCGAGGTTGTTGAGACACTGTAGACAGTACTGATGTGAACATGCTTCCTGTGACAGTGCACGTTCAGGAAAACTGTCGAGGCAAGAGACACATCGCGCGGTATTCTTATGACGGCGGGTTGCGGCCCAGGTTGATGATTCATCGTGAGGGAGGTCCTCCTCTGCCTCATAAGCATGATGGTAATCGAGAACAGGATCGACGAAGTCACCCCCTCGAGAATTGACATCGAGATCTTTCAACCTTTCGATGGTCTCGTCATCCAGGGTTGGCTGCTCATCAGGCTGGGTGGCTTCCGGGAGCGTAAGTCTCGCGTCAGGATTGACTGAGAGTTTGAGAGCATATCGCCGGTCTCGCTCAGCCTCTTGCTCGGCGGCTGTGACGGTTTGGATTTCTCGGGCTGTAGCATCATCTTCTTCTACCGCATTCGCAATGCTTCGGCCTAGAGCTCGATCGGAAAGTTGAGATTCGACGGCGTCAAGCTCTTCACGGCATGTAGCTAGTATCAAGTCGGAGTCCTGTGAGCTAGCATCCGCGCGACGCTTTCCTTTCCTTGCTTCCCACAGTTCAAGGTCTTCACGTTGAAGCTGGATGGCCAGCCTGAGAGATTCGTCGTCGTCCATCGTAATCTTGTGGTGTCATTATGTAGTGTGGAAGAAAGAGGGAGGCGGCATGTTTAAGTACCTTAGAGTAGAAGCATCGAAAGTTGTGCAGGAGCGAAGTAAATGTTTGATGAACTTCGTAGAGACTACATATGCATGCCTCGAGTGTTATTCTAAGGTTTGTGATAACTTTGTCGAGGCAATCTAGGATTTGTAAATTTGTCTAAGAATATCCTAAACGTAGGTTGTGCTCCATCATAAGCTACCGTAAGATCTCGACAAATCGGCCGCGCTTAGGCTGGTTATTGGAAGCCTTAAGTTTATTTGCGCGGCCATCAGTAGTTAGGTAGCTACGTTGGTTCTTCTAAGAGGCGCAAGATTGATATCTCCCCTTCTTGCGTGACTTGCTCTGAAGGCAAGAGCCCCGGATATTTACGGTATCATATAGATGACCTTGCATTGAGAGATTTCTTGCTTCCAGCTGCTTCGATGCAGTGACAGCGAATACTTCCCGACTTGTTATCATTCTCGTCCATCGTAAATTGTCCCAAATCTACAATAAGGATGCCTTCTATAGCCCTATTCAATTGTTTTTGATCTATTTCTTGGTACAAGAACACCCACAAGGTCCAAGACCTCAAATGGCTCTTCATGGGGCTGTCGAAATATATTCCATTGTATGTTACGCAAGAAGCAAACCATCCTCGAGGCGTTGTAGTGATCATGAAAGTTGTTAGCAGCCACATCTTGCTCCACGTACTCCTGATTATAATCATAAAATACTTGATGTGGTGTCTCTGCCCAACGCCGAGTCTCGACCAATGGATACTGCTTGGTCTCGCGGTCTATAAGCCAGAATCGAATGTTGATTTCCTTTGTGGCACACCTTGCTAGCATGTTTGTTAGCAACCCCAAGGGTGTGCGATTTAACCAGGGGTGGCGATGGCGCCTTCGCTCTCCCGCTCTGAACCCATCCCACCAGGTATAATCGAATTCGAACCCAATGTTTGTAACAGTTGGGAAGCCCTCGGCCATAGGAGACAAGGCAAGATCATTGAACAGAACCCTGATAAAGCGTCCCAGTTGAATTAGGTACCCAAGGCCCGTTGGCTCGTCCGCGTCGTTACGAAAGTCTCCTAAATGAAGCACGTACAGATCCTTCATTGGTTGTGTTGCAACAGGGAAAGTTTGGCCAGCAATGTCGGGCATTACTACGGTGCTGACATTTAGGCGATGCTCATCACTCAGCCATGCAGATTTCAACGACCTTGGGCAGATTTTCAGCTGCTTCTTCAGCAGCTCACCTGCTAGGCATTTCCAGTCCCGAACCCTAAAACGTCGGTCGATAACATGTCGAGACTCTTGACAGGCTGCCCACATGCCACAATCCCAGAAGTACGCCGAACACGTTCCTTCGCGGCCAAGTGGGGTCCTATGAGCATGTTGACAAAATGGGACAGCCGTGATTTGGCACTCAGCAGGTATGTTGTCAATATGCGAGTAGTTCAAAATGGCAAGTCCAGGGGGCTTCTCTGGAGTCGGCAGTGAGTGGTTTTTGTGATTCCAAATGTAAAAGTGGTGCAAAGCACCACGCGTCGCATCAGACGGTCGAAGTGCTGCCTCCCAGACCATAAGTCGGAGTTCAGGAGGCAGCTCTGAGAAAATATGGAAAGATTGGAGTGCCATCTGGGAACGTATGATGATTGAAAAAGTCCCTAATCTTAAGGCAATCTTGCGTGGTACGTAGTATTCTTGGGTTGCCTCGGAAATCGCGAACTTGGTTGGTACGATCAGTGCGTTGTGCCTTTGATTGTATTTGATGTACAATTTTCGTAGAGATGAGGGGGGCCACTGGGAGCACTAGCAGAGTAAGAGATCTAACTGCATTATATATAACAGCAAGAGTCCAGAGTGACTCACGAAGTCGGTTAGATGTACAGAGTTCATCTCCATGAAGGTAAAGTATGTTAAAGCACAAGGCTTGTTGCCTGCATAGAAGAAACTCGGTTACTGCCTGAAGTTAATGCACTCAAAGATGTCTTAAAGTTAAGAAAGAAAGGGAAACCCATGCTCGAATTACTGGGTTCGGTATATTCTGTATAGAACCAAACTATATTCTTTGGGCGTGTAGCCTTGAATTGTTTCAAAGAGATACCGAAAAGTCAAGGTAGATATTATGCCCCTGTCCCAGTAATAAACATGGTGTGGGAAACGTATATGTAGGAAGCTTACTCAGAGGATATATATCTCAAATAGATAGATCACAATCACACATCTAAAAGACATAATTGTTTTTCTTCTATACCTTATGATAAGGTATCGTGCGGATTCATGCCCAAGACCTTGGGGGAAAACGGTGTTCTCTCCCCCATCCTGGAAGCAAAACGGAGCTGTATTTCTAGGCAACTACCAACCTTATCATAAGCATCAAGCTTTTCTCTTGAGTATAAGAAGCCTTGTCTTTCTTCAAAGCCAAATGGTTTTGAAGAAAAGGCTCAAGGACTTCAATGCAAAGCTTACACGACACATGACAACGTGGCCACCCATGGAAAATACAGCTTAGAACATCACAGTGGTAATTACAAAAGGGAAAGACGTGGGAAGGGTAGCACGTGTTTGGCGCACATAATTGTCGCCGTTGGAAGACCCGACAAGGAGGTTAAAGTTGTTTCACGCATAACAAGGTCAATTCTTAGCTCCAGGGATGAAGTTGGGACGAGCGGAAGATGACCGCATTTACGCGTCCCAAAAGGGTAAGTCCCAACGCACATCATTCAGCTTGCGTGGCGATCGTTGATTACAGTTTGCAAGCGAACCTGATATTTGACCTTGTTTTAAGCGTCATTGTGACTTTTCTGCTGTGACTCGCTTGTTGGGTAAATGTTATCTTTGTCTGACTCGTCGCCCTCGCTGTCAGATTTTGAAGCAAAAAAGCAAAACGAAGCAAGCTGAAAACCAGGGTTCTTCTTATTTCGATCTGCGGGCGTGGGGATTTTTAAAGGGATAGGTCTAGACTCTGATGGCGCTGTAAAAACCTCGGTTGGCGTTATTTGTCTCTCTGCGTTGTCCCGTCGATTGGACCCTTGTTCTTTTTGTGCTTACGGTAAGATGGTGATTGGTGTAGGACGTTGCGATGAGATGCGGGAAGAGTCAGACCCTTACTGTTAGTTTTCATTTTCCTGTTTGTTGAATTCCTCTTCTCCTCTTTATCTGAGGCATCCAATCCATTTTTCGCCTCTTCGTTAACTGTCAACTTGCCCTAGCGCTATCTCCGTCGGCCACTCCGCCAAGGCTCGGCACTGTGGGAGGCCTGAAGGGGTAATTGAAAAGAGGGCCCGAGAAACGGGAATTCAAGACATTTGAGTTGAGAGGCGCTCTACGACACGGGATTCGTTGATCATCAACTGGGATAATTTAATGCCCGGCCTCCCCTAGATTGATTGACTGCGACTGCGACTGCGCCGCAATCAACGCTAGAAGAGGAGGTGCCTGTCCTGTCCTGTCACGTCTGTGCAGCACCAGCACCTAAAGAGGACGCCCACTTTTTGCACCGCTTGCAAGAAACATCCCACTTTCAACGTCACCTTAACGACTGCTTCAATCTCGATCTTGATTACGTCGATTCGTTTCCTGGTACAGACCTTTGGGGCTTTTATTGCAAGTCTGTTGTCGCGATAACCAGAGCAGTTGATCTACCAGCAAAGGCTTCAATGTCTGCTCGCTCGACACTTCTCAGCATCGCCGCAAGGTAACAATGCGGCGGCGCAATCATCGTCACTTGTCGCCTCAAGCTAGTATCGCCCCAATTTCGACGCTTTCTGCACCCAAGATCGTGTCTACTGCATCTTCCAACGGTCTTGCGCAACCGCCGCCGTCATGACCTCTAATTGGCACGCTCTCTTCGCGAGAGCAACGTTCGAACTAGATGTGGTACGTCCGTTCAACTTTAACCTTAACTTGACCCCAATTGGCGCCTCATCATGCATCTCATATCTCATACTCACTATCTTGATAGGAAGGCGACGATTCTCGAGTGGGCTCTGCTAAAGATGGCTCCAGCGGCGGTACCTTGAGCACCACCAACGCTGACAAGTCGTCGTCGTTCCAGTCTCTCCTTGCCACCTTCATACCTGTTATTGTCTACTGTGCCATCTGCCTCATCTTCTTCTCCATCTTCCGCGTGAAATGCAGTCGTGTTTATGCGCCTCGGGCTATGCCAAGCCTGCGTTCACCTCAGTAAGGATACAGGACCATTGTTGCTCTTCGAACACCGCTCATCATCCCATAGTAAACCCATCCCATCGCTTCCCACAGGTTGGGTCAACTGGATCAAACCCTTCTTCAAGACTCCAGACACCTTTGTGCTCAACCATGGCTCTCTTGACGGCTTCTTCTTTCTTCGCTACCTGAAGGTCCTGAGAAACACCTTTCTCGTTGGCATGCTCATATCATGGCCTATCCTCTTCCCCATTCATATCACTGGTGGAAACACACTTAGCCAACTCGACATCTTGACAATTGGTAAAATTAGCGACAAGACGCGCATGTTCGCCCACGTCGCTGTCGCTTATATGTTTTTTGGTGAGTAGCCAAGACTGACTTCCTCTGGTTGCCTTCGATCATAGCTGTTCCGGAATTGTACAAGATCTAATCAACGCAGGCTTCGTTCTCTTCACCGTCACTCGAGAGTGTTTCTACTACATCGGTATTCGCCAAGCCTATCTTTCGTCTCCTCATTATGCCAAGCGGCTATCATCCAGGACTGTTCTTGTCACATCGATCCCAGATCGTTATCTCGACGAAGCCCGACTTCGAAAGCTCTATGGCGACTCAGTAAAACGTGTCTGGATCCCACGGACTGCCAAGGCTCTGATCAAGCTGGTGGAGGAACGGGAACAGACGGCTTTACGCTTGGAGAAAGCAGAGATTTTACTTATCAAGAAGGCAAACATCGCCCGCAAGAAGCAGCTCCCGAATCAACCATCGACGGCTCCGTCCTCGTCCTCGGCCGAACCTTGTACTGCAGACTCGAGCTCATCCTACAGGACTGGACCAAGCAGCGAGCATCCGTCCGATTCTCCGCGTCGCATTGACATTCACCAAGACCACGAGCACGGCCACGGTCACGACTTCAACCACGAGCATGAGCACAGTGAAGCTCCTCAAGAGCAAAACTTCAAATCAGACTATCCCGAAGTGTCACAGATGGCAGGTCGCAACACACACGACTTGCTCGAAAAGTCCGCCGAAGACCCCGAATATGTCCACCCATACGGACTCAACCCAAACCTCCCCGATGTACGAGGCTCCGTCGCTGCCCAGTGGATTCCCGTAACAGCCAGACCTCATCATCGTCCCCTCCAGAACTTTCTCCGGCGTGTCGACACTATCCGCTGGTGTCGCATGCGACTCAAGGATTTAAACCTAGAGATTTACAAGCTCCGGCGCCAGGTCAAGCGTGGTGACGGACAGACGTTGCCTGCCGCATTCATTGAGTTCGACACCCAAGAGGCTGCACAAGCTGCCCACCAAATCGTGGCCCACCATCGCCCTCTTCAGCTTGCGCCTCGTCTGCTAGGCGTTCGACCTGACGAAGTGGTGTGGAGTGCTCTACGAATGCGCTGGTGGGAGCGCATCATCCGTCGTTTCCTCGTCATGGGCTTAGTTGTGGTTGCCATCATCTTTTGGTCCTTCCCATGCGCCATAATTGGCATTATCTCGAATATCGATTTCCTCAGCGGCATCTTCTTCCTCAAATGGATCAAATTGTTGCCCGACGCCATCACGGGCTTTCTTCAGGGATTTATCCCCGCTATTGCTCTGTCGTTCTGGATGTCGCTCGTCCCCGCAATGCTGAGATGTATGTTTGTCGCCTTGTCCTTAAGATTATTTACTAATTGTCCTAGTTTGCGGTGTCCAAGCTGGAATCCCCTCACTGGTGCTTGTCGAACTGTTTACCCAAAAGGTCTACTTCGCCTTCCAGGTAGTGCAGGTCTTTTTAATCACGACTTTGACATCGGCTGCTTCCGCTGCCGTCTTGAACATTATCCAGGACCCAATGTCTACGCCAGACCTTCTCGCCAAAAACCTCCCCAAGGCATCAAACTTTTACCTGTCTTATATCCTCGTTCAGTGTATGGCCATTGGTGCCACTGGTCTCTTGCACATTTTTGAGTTAATTCGACATTACGGGTTCGCTAGAGTCGTACAAAACCCCAGGTCTCGCTTCCAAGTTTGGTACAAACTTCGTCCTCCCCGCTGGGGTGGTGTCTATCCTATCTACACAAACATGGCAGTTATCAGTAAGTCTATCGATGATGCATCTTTGCCGCGCTCTTCCGACTAACCGTTCTAGCACTCTGCTACACTTGCATTGCTCCTCTGATCCTCTTATTCGCAAGCGCTGGCATGGCCTTTACGCGCCTCATCTATCGATACAACATTCTCTACGTGTTCGATTCAGAAATGGACAGTATGGGCTTGTTCTACCCCAACGCCCTTCTTCAAGTCATCACTGGGCTTTATTTGGCCGAAATCTGCATGATTGGCCTCTTCGCGCTTAAGATGGCCTTTCCACCAATGGTACTGATGCTCATATTCCTGATATTCACGGGTATCGTACACTTATCCCTCAGGGATTCAATTTCTCCCCTGCTTCAGAACCTTCCTCAAACATTGTCATTGGAGGAAGAATTGCAGGAGCAAGAAAAGATGGAGGCAGAGGCAAGGATGCAGGCGGCTGCGGAATCGGGAGAGGCCAATGGAGGTACTGCTGCCAGCTACTTTGATGCTGATCAGAACTTTGGCGAAGAGGAATTCGAGGAGCCCCCCAGTGACGACGAAGATGCCCACATGCACGAAGGTCCCCAGGGCTCAAGGGGTGTCGAGGGTGCCGGTGGCCTCAAATTAATGGTCACTGAGTGGATCAAGTCGAGCACGAAAGAACAAGTGAAGAAGGAAGTGCAGCAATCGCCGTTGAAGAAATTCTTAGATAGGTGGATTCTCGTGGGTGACGAGTCGAATTCGGATCGGCCACCGACTTTCTTGCAGCGGTTCTTTCACCCTGAAGTTTACGAAGATTTTATCGCCCTACGCAAGCTAATGTCCCTTGAGGAGCTTGCCGACGCCGATTATGCTGGGGATGAGAAGCTATCTAACTACTGGCCCCCCGAATTATGGATGCCGAAGCCCGTCTTATGGATTCCCCGAGACGAGGCGCGTGTCAGTCGGCAAGAAGTTGCGCACACGAGAAAGATCACGCCCATAACGGATGTAGGAGTTGGCTTGAACGAGAAGGGACTTCTTTTCGTTGATGTTGAGGCAGCGCCGTTTCCTAGGATGAGACTGGTGCACTGAGCGAGCATGATGTAATGATAGATCTAGTCATGATACCCTCTTTTGCATATGAGCGTTGGTAATTATTGTAATTTAGTCCATTTACAGAACCGCCGACTTGTGTATTGATTCAGATCCTGGTGTGCTGGTGACTTCTGAGTAGTATGCCTTGTCGTTGGGCTCACGGCCTAGGAAATTACTGAGGCTCTTGAGCTCAGGCTGACTGCCTCCTGGTTGAAGAACAAGCTGACGGTATCGCAGGCCGATGGCCTTGTCCATGGGATCGGCTTTAAAGTGGCTAACCCACAAATCTGTTGCATAGACCTTTGACCTGTAGATAGTTAGTAGACGAAGTCGGAATCCCTCGACAAACTTACAGTGCGTAGGTAAAATATGCAGCATCATATGCTCTAAAAGGATGCGCAAACGAGGCCTGCCCTATACTATCCACCCGACCAAGGCCCATGATCTCCGACTTACTCTCATTCCAAAGCTTCGTCGTATCCACAGGATGTCCCTCATCAGCATTGTGAATCGTAAGATCAAATAATGCCAAAAAGACTTGATGAAGCATCGCATGTGCACCATTGACATGCTTCGTCCTCGCAAGGTCCAGCGCCAACTTCTCCGGTAATGTCTCCCCGGGCCTGTGTGCTGCCTCTTGAGTCTTCCAGAAGTCCAGATACTCATCACTCAAGTAACTATAGTGCTTGCCCAGACGACGCAATACAGATGGGACCCATATCCAGTTCTCAAGGAGAATGCTGGGGATTTCGACAAAGTCGCGCGCGCAGCCGTGTTGGTGGTGAGTGTGCGTGACGAGTTTGTGGATGGCGTGGCCGAGCTCGTGGAACATGGTTTTGAGCTCTGAGTGAAGGAGGAGGGTTGGACGGGAAGGTGTGTAGAGGAGAGATGTTATGAGGGACGAGGAGGGATAATGACGTTTGTTGTCTGAGGTTATAAAACCCTACGATCTGTAAGTATACGTAGATTGAGGGTAGAGGGGGACTTACAGGTTGGATGAGAGAGCTGTGGGCACCAGCATATTTACCCTCTCTTGCGTAGAGGTCAAGGTAGAGATATCCTAGGAACTCACCACCTTGGTCTTCCGAGTTCCATGCTTCGTAGACGGTCACGTCCTTCTGCCATGTCGGTGCGTCGGTTGGGATGAATACCATGCCGAATAACTCCTCAAAGATTTGAAGCATGCCCTTAAGACTGTGATTGAGCTCGAAATACTCTGATATGAGGAGCGAGTCAACAGAATATCTCTCTTTCTCGAGAATTCTCGCATAGAAAGCCCAGTCCCATGCATTGAGCCTCTTCACATCATCTTCCTCTTCATCGGTTCCGTGCTCCTGTATATAAGCCTTCTTTATCTCGAACAACGTCCGCATCTCCTCATCTGCAAGAGGTTTCAGCTCCGTCCTGAGCTTATTTAACATCGTTATAACACTCTCCACGCTCTTGGCCATCTTATCCTCCATCTTGAGCTCTGCATGCGTCTTGAAATCCAGCATCCTCGCGATGCTATTGCGCAGCTCTACAGCACGCTCGAGACGGCCCACGTTCTCGGGGAAACGGCTCTCCTTTGCGATGTGGTAGGTCTTGCGAGTGCGGGGGTTAGTAGCATGTTTCATGATTGAGATGAGATGGCCTTTTTTGAAGGTTGCTCTGAGATGGGTGCCTGAGTCGTTGGGTTTCATGGCGTCGAGGATGGAAGAGGGGACGCCGGCGAGTTGGTCACGGGTGAAGAAGATACCCTCGTCAGATTCGCTGATGGTTCTGCGGGCTGCGACGAGGACTTCGTTTCGCTCTTGTACTGCAGTCATGTATTTTTCTCTTAGTTCTTCGTCCTCAATACCAGCGCCTGTGTTTTGATACGCCCTATGTGTCTTGAAGAGTGTGTACGTATCCTCATCATTCAACGCCTCCTCACCACGCTGATGCTTCTCGTATACGGCTTTCACAAGAGCAGCTATGTCTCTTCGCATCAGGCCTGCTGCATTGGCTTTGAGGAGCATCTCCTCTGCTGTGCGGGAGGCATCGCGCAGGTCCTTGTCTTCGGAGACTGAGCTGAAGAGGCGGATGATCAATGTTGCTTTGGAGACTGCGTGGTCATCGTGGAGGATAGGAGTAAGAAGGCTTGAGAATGTGGCGGTAGAAGGCGTAAGAGAGGAAACCAGGTTGTCCTCGAGCGCGGTTGTGGAGGAGATGAGGGAGGTTGTTTGGGCGAGGATCGCGGAGGGGGTGGTTGTGAATGAGGGGGGAGGCTGGGGAGGGATTTTGGGGGAAGACATGGAGAAAAGTCTTTGAATTGATGGGATTTGTAAGTTTCTCGGTGTGAAAGGCAAAGAAATCCGTTGCTGGCGACGAGAGAGCATACACAGTATGAGTTTCATGGAGGTCAAGTGAGGTTGGAGATGTCAGGTTTGGCATGAGTGAAACTGTGGGTCTGGTGTTTTACAGCCTTCTCATCGTACCTTGCCTACCTAAGTCAAAGAAACCCAAGACCTCAGCAGTTGGGAATCCTGTGACCAAGAGGAAAGAATACAATCTCATCATAAGTTCTATAAAACATGTGTTTTGAATTAAGATTCTTTTCCCAGTTTTTACGAGTTGTGTTCGCGTACCTGGTCGAATGATGATGGAAAGGCAGTCACCCGCAAGCCGACCCTTGGTTAGCATTGTTCGCTGCCACTGGCTCAGCTCGAGCGTCAAACATATGCAAGTTTTGGTATAAAACAAGGCGAAATCACTCGTAAATAAGGCATGTTAAGCATCGGTTTAGAAGAGAAAACCTATGATGATAATGAGCGTTCCTGCTATGTTCTCAATTCATGGGTTATGTCGAACCTACCCTATATCCAGATGCATGCATCGCGGCGTCATCTTGAAAGGTTAGGGTATCAGCATCAATCACAGTCCAATATTGAGTATAGTTTTATAACACAGGAGCATTCGGGGTCTCAAGGAGATATTGTTTTAAAAATGTATCATTCTCTTAAGATACAACTCATTGTCATAGCTACCAACCGATCAATGCACCCCAACCACCAACACCATCCCCAATAATACAAATTAGACAATTATACAGGACATAATACCCCCAATTCCACTGCTTATTCCATAACCAAGACGTTCCTGAATCGAGGCTTGCCAGCGAGGAGGCTGTCGACGGCCTCTTGAACCTTGTCCAATGGGTACTTCTCAATCATACACTTGACACCATGGGTCATAGAGAATCGGATAGCCTGCTCGCTATCGAAGGCGTGTCCACTGGGCCAGCCAGTAACACTGGCACCCTTCGCAACTAGAGTCGCTGTGTCGATCTCTGCAGGTCCGACGGGGGCAAGGCTCAGCAGCTTGCCCTCAGGCGCGAGACCACCAACAAGCGGGGAGACAGCCTTGGGGTTGGGAGCGGTCTGGACAATGATGGCAGCGCCACCAAGCTTCATGAGTTCGGCAGCTACATCAACCTTCTTGGTGTTTAGGTAGTGGTGGGCGCCGAGCTGCTTGGCAAAGTCGGCCTTGTCGTCGCCTGATGAGAGGACGGCGACCTCATAGCCCATCTTGTTGGCGTATTGGACGGCGAGATGGCCTAGACCACCGAGACCCTGGACTGCAACGAGGTTGCCCTGCTCAACATGGAGCTTTCGGATGCCGTTGAAGACAGTGACGCCAGCGCAGAGAAGAGGAGCAGCCTCAGCGGGATCGATCTCCTTGGGTACCCGCACTACGGCCTCTGAGCGAAGAAGGACATATTCGGCGAATCCACCGTCTCGACTCACACCGTTGACAGCCTTGTTGTCGCACATCTGGAATTGAGCCCTCTGGCATTGTCGGCAAGTTCGGTCATGACCGCCGTGCCAAGGTCCACCAACACGGTCGCCGTTCTCGAAGTTGGAAACATCCTCGCCGACTTCGACGACCTCACCGACGATTTCATGACCGGGGACACGAGGGAAGATATCGCCCATGTGACCTGTACCGACAGCTACGTCGGAGAAGCAGACGCCACAGGCGAGGACCTTGACAAGAATCTGGCCCTTGGAAGGATGTTGAAGGGGGACATCGCGGAGGGTGTAGGGAGCGTTGGCCTTGTCGAGAACACAAGCCTTGTAAGTCTGAGGAAGAGAAGACATTATGATGTTTGTATGGGATGAACTGGTGTTTAAAGATCAAAGATTAATAGATGTGAGGATGAGATTGAATGGTTATGATTGTAATGATGAAGACTGTGATAATGATATCAAGAGTCCTCTGCCAAGGCGACAGACATATCTTATATACAAATTGCGCTGAAACATAATTACCCACAGATAACGACGATGAACGCCTCATCTCAAAGAAACTCTCGGAGTATGCTCAACCGTCGCCAAACTCCGTTGGCTATTGGCTAGCCCACGGATTTATGGCGTTGATGGTTACATCACCTACGGTACTCCGACGGGCTGAAGAACCCCACAGTCGGATCTGTGGTGTTGATATCGGAGATCAGAGCAGAGAGAACAAAGCCGGGGGATGGCTTCGGAGATGCATGCCAAGAGATTTTCCAAAACCGAAGGCTGTTGATTGGACAAGAGCATTAATCCGAGGATTGATCCGTGATAAGATATCCAGCCACAGAAGCAGCAAGCCACAGCACCAGCCACATCCTTCCTCAGAAAATTTCCCCCACCATCAACTGCAGCCTTTACTGGTGATGCTCAGCCCTGCTTGTCGAAGCTAATAACTATATCCAAGATGCCTCTCGACACGTCAACATACTCGTTAGCGCTCCTGCGCGTCGACGGAAGAAGATGGAACGAACTACGTCGTCTTCACGCCCAGATCCGGACCCAAGATGCCGCCGACGGCTCATCATATCTCGAAATGGGTCACACAAAAGTCATGTGTGTCGTGACAGGTCCCTCGGAACAACAACAGCAACGGCGTGGTGGACAGCAGGCTCAGCGCGATCTGGCGGCGATCAATGTCAATGTTGTAGTTGCTGGGTTTTCGAGCGTTGATCGTAAGAAGAGAGGGCGCAATGACAAGTGAGCTGCTATGACGATTGCTTTTCGAGGGTGTACTAATGATTCGTAGGCGCATTCAAGAAATTGAAGTTACAATTGCTAATGCGTTGTCGTCGAACTTACACACGCATTTGTTCCCTCACTCCTCGATTACGATCTCGCTTCACGTCCTGTCTCAAGACGGTTCTCTCCTTGCGGCTCTACTCAACGCTACGACCCTCGCTCTTATCGATGCCGGTATTCCCATGACGGATTACATCGCCGCATGCACTGCGGGTTCGACCTCGACATACGCTGCTGGAGACGACACAGCCGACCCTCTTCTCGATCTGAACAACCAGGAGGAGCAGGAGCTGCCATTCCTGACTGTTGCGACACTCGGCGATACCGACCGTGTGGCTGTGTTAGTATGCGAGAGCCGTGTACAAGTGAGCAGATTGGAGGGTATGTTGGTAGTAGGCGTGGATGGATGCAAGCAGGTGAAGCAATTTTTGGATCAAGTTGTAAAGGACAAGGGCGCGGAGATGGTTAAGGAGGGCGCTGTGGAGAGGAGTGACGCGATGGGCATGGTTTTGGATGAATAGAACATTGATACCAGGGTCATTGGAATTGGAATTGCATTGGGTCAGGAACATGTTTGGAGTTATTTATTTGATCTGTGTTATGGTACAGGTATGTCTCCGCCGCTGTCATAATATCATAGTGTCACTGGCTAATTGTAAACAAGTCAAGATTTGAAGATACCATTTACAGCTCCTCATGCTTGATCTCCTCCTTGGTCTTGGGCTCAGCCTCAGACTCGGCGATAGGCTCGGCCTCGGGTGCAGCAGTCGCAGAGTCGGCCTCGGCCTCAGTCTGAGTCTCGTACTCAATCTCGACCTCAGTCTCGACAATGGTCTTGGCTTCCTCAGGGCCATCGGTCTCAATCTCGGGCTCAGGGTCGGTGGCCTGGGTGGACTCCTCCTGGGCAGTCTCGGCCTTGGCCTCGACGATGACACCTTCGGGAATCTTCTTCTTGGCACCCTCGCCCATACGGATAGCGTCGATCCAGTTCTCGACGCTGGCGAGGCTGAAGTCGCCCGAGTACTGGCGCCACCAGTTTCGGCGGGTGTTGATGGCAATCAGGTTGACCTCATCCTTGAGACCAAGAGCCTTGGGAACGGTAGAGGCGGCATGACTGTCGCTGGGGACAGCGATGAAAGGGAAAGTATTTCGGCCACCGTGGACGTACTTGGTGTTGAGGTGGGACAAGGAGTCGACGGCCTTCTCACCAGCCTCGCCGGGAGTAAAGACAAGGACACAGGTGTGAGACTTGGGAGCGAGACACTGCTCGGTGAGCTTCTCCAGGCTAGTGATGGTAGAGATAGGAATGATAGAGGGGACTGCAGACTCGGCAGCCTCAGAAGTAGTAGACTCCTTTGACTCAGCGGTAGACTCCTCCTTGGCAGACTTGTTCTTTTTGGCACTCTTGGTGTCGTCCTTCTTGGCCTTGGTAGTCTTTCCAGAAGCGTGAATAGGGTTGGGCTGTGCGACCTTGGTGAGGAACTTGACCATATCCTTCTTCACCAGCTCACCATCATAAGTGATGGGGTCCTTGCCTTCACCAGGAATGAGGACAAGGGCGGGGAACTTCTCAATGCCAAACTTCTTGACCGCAGCCGTCTCTTTATCCCGGATCTGAGCCACAGAGATGACATCAAGGAAGTCAATGGCGATGCTTCGAATCAAAGCACTTGTCGTTCCCTTCTGAGTGAAGAGGATAGCCTTGGGCTTATCACCCTCAAGGAAAGAGTCCAAGTCCTTGTCGCTCACACGTGTAACGTGGTTGTTAATCTTGCTCATGACAGCCTCCTGGATAGCACCGGCAGATCGCTGACCCTGGTAATCCTCAATAACCGGGTTGCCCGAGTTCTTGCCAGGACGGACGATCTTGAGAGTGGGAAAGCCTTGGACGCCCATGTTGCCGCAGAACGCCTTATTGGACTCAGCATCACAGTCAATGGCCACGACCTGAGCAAGGCCATCGAGGTTCTTGGCGGCCTTTTCATAGGCGGGCTTGAGGTTCTGGCAATGGCCGCACCAGGGAGCATAGAACTCAACAATCTAGACAGCGTGTAAGTGGTAATTGATGAATGTGAGCGAAGGGGAGACGTACCGAGGTGTAGTTGGACTTTGCAACGATCTGCTCCCAGTTGCGAGCATTCACCTGAAGAACAGGAGAGCTCTTTGTATAGATGGCAGCCTGAGCCTCGGGCAGAGCCGCGAGCGCTGCTGTCAACGTCACCAAGAGAGAGGTGGGGTTATGCATTACGACGGTTGATGCAATATCGATGATAGAGAAAGAATTTGAAGTGAGTTTATTTGAGTTGTTGTTGATCGAGGTTAAAGAGAAAGTCTCTTCTACTCGGGTTCAAAACAAAGACTCAGTATCGCTTTGTTGCTGCCGTCAAGAACAAAGTGGCATCTTCGGAAAAGGAAAAAAAGCCACGGTAACAGACAGAGCTCGATCGAGGCAGCTCGAGCCACTTGTGGCGTGAGCTCCGAATCTGGGGAAAACCCATGTGGCTGTTAAGGCTAAGGCCTGTTACGTCAACGCCTAGGCAGACAGAAAAGAGGAGGAGGGAAGTGGGGTGAAGGACGATCTCCAAGACAACTTGGCCTGGAGCCGACCTCTTCTTTAATTGCGCCATCTCAACTCAGCGACCGATCAGAGTCTGAGACTATTCGAGATACACCAGAGAAGACGACAACATGGCCGACCCTCTTCCTCTTCCAGCTTCGCTCAAAATTCCTGAAGTGAGCCGCTTCATCAACCGCGCAAATCAGCTCAGGACGATCAAACCAGCCATCGCATACTGGTGTAGGCACCCATCACGATACAAAACGCAAGACAATCGCTAATTCTCTTGATGACAGGCGAATACCATGCTGTCAACCAGATCGTAGGCAAAAGCCTGCACACCACCGACGATGAAGCCTTTGAGTTCACAAAGACCCTGATCGAACGCCTCGAGACGACAAAGACGGAGCGCGCTGATGATGATGCGATTATCGACAACGCGGCCGGACAAGCCTACGTTGAGCAATTCGCTCAAGAAACCTTTGATCGCGCCGAGCGCACCATGCGCGCTAACAAAGCAACCAAGTATATAAGACTTATACTGTCCTTATATGTGCAGTTCTAACGAGCTCTAGAATAACCGCAGATACATTCGATGCCGCTGCGACTTTCTTCGACCTCACTCGCGAGTGGGGCGAGCCCGATCCTGAAGTCAGCCAAAAGATCAAATTTGCCAAATATCACGCAACTCGAATCTGGAGGGCCATTCGCGAGAAGAAAGACCCCAACGAAACGAATCCCAAGGTCCCTGAGCCTGAAGCCGAGCCTGCCCTGGACCCTGATGACCCTGAGGTCCAGCTCCTCACTGGACCTCCACGTCCTTCGGTTGAGGACGCTGCAGACGCTGGGGAGCCGCCTAGTGTTCCTACTTTTACGGATGCGCCGCCAAAGATTCCAGATGACCCTGGATATTTCCCTCCTCAGCATCAGGCGCAGCCACAGGCACCAGAGCCATTTGTCCCATCACCTTTGAGCCAGAGTCCGACGCCTGGTCTGTCTGGAGGTCCCCCTCCTCCGCCCCCGGTCGGTCTACCGCCCGTCGTGTCCCCAGTGCCAGAATCTCCAGCACAGCCAGCGAAGCAGATTCCTCCCCAGCCGTCGCCTCAGATCCCGACCAAGCTTCCCTCCCAATTCGCTCCTCCCCCACCTCCTCCACAGCCCTTCTCTGATCCGTCGGCGCCTCCATCCTGGACGACGACACCTAGCGTACCTCATCCTGCCGCGTCAAACCCACCACCTGTTATTCCTCAGCCGTCAGCTGCCCAACCCCCTCCACCAGCTCCAGTACAAAGCACGAGGGGATACACGACTGATCAACGAGAGATCAACCAGGCGCAGAAGCACGCCAAGTGGGCGATATCGGCCCTGAACTTTGAAGATGTCCCGACTGCGGTTCAGGAGCTGCGAAATGCGCTCGCACGCCTCGGGGCTCAATGATTATCGGATCATGAAATTTAGTTTGCTGAAGCATAGATGAGACAGACGATACCACGAGTTGGAATAGCATTGACTGATAGGTAGAAGTTCATAGTGAATTCTATGAAAGGAGCTATATGAGTATAAGTGTTATATGTTGCATAACAATGTCAAAACCGTGCTCGTTCATCGTAAACTCATTCTAAATCAGCAAAACGCTTTCTGGGGTACAAAACTACGCCAAAGCCAATGTCATGCCGTGCGCTTCATATCCGGGATGCGGAAATCCCTCAGGGTAGCCCACTGGCTCCAGAGCCATCTCTTCATCGATATCCGTTGCATCTGTCCATCCTCTTTCAGGGCCCCATTCGATATCGTAACCAGCTTGTGTCACGACTTCCATGAGACCTTGCATCATGTCGCCACTCTTTTTAACGCTGGACCAGCCGTCGAACTGGACAGTTTGGACGGATGGTAACTCGTTCAGGACATCGGTGAGGAGGTTTCGACTGAATCCCTCGTAAAAGCCCTCTGAGCGACGCCATCCTTGGAAGATGTTGTCGCTGGGGTCGCATTCGACAAAGACGTTGAGACGCTCAACATCTTTACAATCGGTGAGTCCAAGCGCAGGATTGACAACCCAGCCACGAGGCGGCGCATTCCATCCAGGTCCGAGGCGCAATTCGAGAGATGTGATGCAGCGGCGCTGCTGCTTCTTCAGCCTCGCAAGTAGAGGCTTCTTGCTTTTGAAGTATTTACCAGGATAGGTAGGGAACAAGCGGAAAGTTCGTGTGCTATAGAACGCAAATGTCGCTTCATCATGAACTTGTCTGCAAACTCGCATAAGACCAAGTTTCTTGTGTACGCGCTTGTAGTTGTGAGGATTGAGATCTAGGAGTGTGGCGACATCGTCAAAGAAGTAGGTGTATATCTGGATACGGACTTCGGCGGGGAGAGAAAGGAAGTGGAAAGGTGTTGCAGGTACGCGACGCTTCGGCTTTAATGGGATGAAAGGAGTATCGAGGGTAAGGTCGGCGATGGAGAGTTTGTTCACATCGTCTTCGGTTACAGCGGCCGGGGGCGTAGGATTCGCAG
This sequence comes from Fusarium torreyae, assembly GCA_027945595.1. Classification (NCBI taxonomy): domain Eukaryota; kingdom Fungi; phylum Ascomycota; class Sordariomycetes; order Hypocreales; family Nectriaceae; genus Fusarium; species Fusarium torreyae. The sequence goes on from JAOQAZ010000005.1 coordinate 573,268, forward strand.
ACGCTTTGCTGGATGAAGGCATGACAATGCGCAGTGTGCCCGCCGGGCGAGAGGCCGAGCTCTTGCTTGATCGTCGTGCCATGGTTAAAGGTGAGGTGCAGTCGTGGAGTTGAGTGGGATTCGAGGTGGCGAAGATGAGAATTTCAATCTATGATAACGTGAATAGGCGAGTCGGTTAAACCTTTGCGCAATGACAATGGTCACAGATTAAGGAGCTGATCGCCAGGGTCTTTGTGTTTGATCTCGAGAAACCAGGCTTATCATGGAGGGTGGTGCCATGGCGTAAAACAATTAACGAGAAACCACCATCCTTTAGAAGGCGTCCATTTTGGTCTCGGGTAACTAGTCGGAATAATCGGGGAGAATTGAGTTAGCTCGTGGCGAAGTAGATGAAAAGTTGTCTAGGATGTCACTCAGGAACAAAATCAAAGAGACAGACACAGTGATGAGGAGAAGAGGTAGGAATTCTAGGGTCGAATTGGGAAGATTATGTCGCCATTGAATGTCGTCTTCTATGTCCAAGCATAAACGCCATGAACTCGACTCTGGGGGAGATTGAACAAGGGTCTTGAGTGGATGAGTAATGTCATGGAGGGGGAGCGGGGCGGCTTCATGATCGGAGCGCGACCGGCGATGACGATCACGTGAAACATAGACAAAAGATATGACGCCATCGGTTTATCGAAAGTCCGCGACACCTCCAACGGCTAATCCACGGTGGCTTTGCTCGAGTAGCTCCACTTTCTAGCAGACGGGACCGTCCGATTTTTTTTCCATGGCCGACGGCGCGATGCCATGGCGGAGCATCAGACCAACTTTGACGTCGTCAAGCTTCCCGTCAAGACCTTGGGCCATTGAAGTCGACACTCCACCATCGACAATCCCCGCCAAGAATCGCTCCAATTCTTGCGCTGTAATCCTTAATCCTTCGCTATGCTATCTAGAGTGGCCCAGGCTTCGCGCTTGGGCTTGATGACAGCTCGTCTGTCACGGCCCGTCGCATCTCCTACTCTCCGAGCTCACCCCTCAGCTGCTCCCGTCTTCGTGTCGCCATGGATTCGAACCTACTCCAAGAAACGACCCAACAAAGCGCCCCGAGAGACAAACCAGAAGCCCTCTGAAACGCCCAACGAAGCTGACCCCGCGAAACCATCAGAGCAGCCCACCGAAAATGACGTTAGCAAGGCTGGCGAGAAGTCCCCCGATGCACCCAAGGAGGGCGAGCCAATACCTTTCGACAAGCTTCCCGATCTGACCCAGGGTATTCCCTCAACACTATTTGAGGAGATGGGAGGTGATAAGAAGAAGGACGAGCAGGCGCTGCAGGAGATGCAGGAGGCTGAGTCGAGTGGTGGACGTGATCGATCAGAATATGTCTCGACATCTGAGCGCAACCGCAAGTGGTGGACAAGATTCATGCTTATTGCAACAGCTGCCAGTGGTACCCTTGGTATCTTATATATGGGCCGCAACTGGGAGGATACGATTGAGGCCGACCGTCACTCCGATATTCCTAATGGTCCTGGTCTTGGCTTGTGGTGGAAGCGTGCCAAGGCCCGTATGACCGAGTCCGTTACCTACTACCAGGAGCCTGCATTCGAGAAGCTCCTGCCCGACCCCGACCCTACCTTCGAGCGCCCCTACACTCTCTGCCTGAGCTTGGACGACCTTCTCATCCACAGCGAGTGGACTCGTGAACATGGCTGGAGAATTGCTAAGCGACCTGGTGTGGACTACTTTATCCGATATCTGAGCCAGTACTACGAGCTGGTTCTCTTTACCTCTGTCCCTTACGCCACCGGTGAGCCTATCATGAGGAAATTGGACCCCTTCCGCTTGATCTTGTGGCCTCTGTACAGAGAAGCCACTAAGTTCGAGGATGGAGAGATCGTCAAGGTAAGATTCATTCACAACCAATATTCTCCTTGTGCTGACCCTTCAGGATCTGTCGTACCTCAACCGTGACCTGTCCAAGGTGATCATCATCGACAGCAACTCCAAGCACGTCCGCAACCAGCCCGAGAACGCTATTGTTCTTGATCCTTGGAAGGGCGATCGAAACGACAAGGAGCTCGTTAGCCTCATTCCCTTCCTGGAGTACATCCACACCATGCAGTACTCCGATGTGCGAAAGGTGATCAAGTCATTCGATGGCAAGCACATTCCCACCGAGTTCGCTCGCCGTGAAGCCATTGCCCGCAAGGAATTCAATGCCAAGCAGCTTGCTCACAAGCACAAGCACGGCTCTGGTGTTGGCGCTCTAGGCAACTTGCTTGGCCTCAACCCTAGCAACATGAGCATGATGGTGTCGCCCGATGGCGAGCAGAACCCCGCCGAGGCTTTCGCCCAGGGCAAGATGTTGCAAGATGTCGCTCGTGAGCGTGGCCAGAGGAACTACCAGGAGCTCGAGAAGCAGATTCGTGAGAACGGAGAGAAGTGGCTGAAGGAAGAGGCCGAGATGATGGAGAAGATGCAGAAGGAGGCGATGAGCAGCATGATGGGTTCTTTCTCAGGTGTTTTTGGCGGCGGTAACCCACCTGAGAAGAAGGCTTAAGTGGGCGATCAGCGAGGTGCAAGCACATCTCCACTAATTAATGTCTTGTAATTTTTTACGACTGGCTGGAGGGCCTGTCAACCGATATCATCTTCAGATTGGGAGAGGTCTTATAGAAAATGCATCAGGGATGGACAGTCTATGAGGATGGGCATGATCAGGGATGGATTGGACGGAGTCTTGATGTGTAAGAGTGGCGGAGGAGCAAGACGTTTTTGTATATTAGGTGTATGTTGGGACGATGTAACAACACGATGTGAAAAGTTCAAATAACGAGTTGTTTTTCAATGCATTCATGCGATTTGGTACGAGTGATGCAGGCCTTGTTAGGACGCAGAGTGAGGCTATATCCGAGGCACATGGCCGCCTCTCAACGTGTTGGCTCGGTGGTCAGGCCCTCATAGGACATGTGTTATAACATGTGCACGCCTTTGACAGCACCTCTGCGTGATGAAAATGTATTAGGTTTTGAAATTACTAACTGAAGTGAAGTCTGTCTACTTAAGCAGTACGATTACGCCGCACGCGTAGCGGAACCGCGAGGGTGGATTGCATGAGCAGCAGAAAGTTATGCGAACACGAGCAGGGATTATCAACAACTTAAAGCAAGTATTCGGTTATTTCACTTGAAAGTCACACTCTCACTGAAGCTCTCGTGTATACACGCGTCCACGGCTGATCTTTGATCAAAAATCTCCAGATGTGTTTGATACCGGCTCAGATTAGACTCTGTAATCGTTAAGATTGCGTTATGAACCCCTCTTCTGGAGGGGGTTTACACGAGAATTTAAACTTACAAGCAAGACGATGTATCTCGCCTTAAGCGTTTTATCAAATCACTCAGATGAAGACGTATGAAGACAAGATCCCGAGTAGCTGCATTAGTAGGACTTGTTCTTATCCTTCTCCTGTTCTATCCGAATCTATGGTTTTCTGTTTTTGAGTCTCATGCTCCCACCTTGTCAGCCTCAATGGCTCGCCCCATCGAAACCGCATTAGAGCTAATTACCTACTCGGCCATTATGTTATGCTTTTCGAAGTGCTTGCACTGGCCATCCGGGCGTAACAAGGCGAAGCCAATGAACAAGGCGCAGCATGAATCGAATTTGACGCCCGTTCTGACTCAGGAGGACTCAGACGAGACCGAAGTGGGAGAGATCACTTACGAGTGCCCTTATTCTCGTGATGATGACACTATCAAGTCTCAACCAATGCAGAGGAATACATCTAGGGTAACTGTGTTAAGATCGACCCCTGAGATGACTGTTTCGGTACCTGAGATTCGTGAGTTCACTTGCGGGCGTAAGCATGAAAAGCCCGTGCGTCGAAGACCTTTTGAGGAAGAACCTCTTGGAATTAATCTTAGAGCACGAGTAATTTGGTTAGTGTAAGACTTGGCGCTTCCAGAGCTAGAGCTGATGAGGAGAATAGTGAAATGGTGATGGTTGAAGTCTGGCGAGTCTTTTCGAGATGAATACATGGGGTTGTGAGGACTGAGGATGAACATTCGGTGTCAGGGTTATCACCTTACTGCATGATAAGCGTGGTTATGGGGAAATTGCAGCAGAATTCGGCCCTTCAGTTCTCTGGGGATGAGATTGGGACTGAGACAAGCTTCATACTTGACGATGGTTGGCATGGCATCGAGGAGTTGAACCGTTTCTGAATTATGTAAACGATCACTAGGCACACATGGACCGAAACCACAGCAACGATGTACATGGTGATCGCGTAATTGCGCCCTTGAGTTCGAGACATCAAGAACGCACATGCCCAGATTGTCAATGCCAACCAGTCTTAATCCTAGACCAGCTTTAAGCCTCAAAGCGTGAGAATTCAACATAACAAGCAACGATGTTTCCTATTTTCTGTTAACTGAGGTCTGAATAGGTCTAGAGTGGTGGAGTGATGGTAGCTGATCGTGATATTTCAAGTGGCAAAGGGCGAAGTTCTTGCTATACTGGTCGGTGTCTTGCAGAGAGGATTGGGACTAAGCGGTCGGCGTTACTAGCAGAGCTCTGTCAAGCTCTTCTCGGGTTCCCGCTGGTGTGTTATCTCCCCTGCTTGCCGATACGCCACTCCCTTCTATTTCTAGGCATAACACTGACCACTGCCAGCTGGACATCAAGTTGTACATGTTGAGTTCTTCGGCCATGTTCTCTCTTATCTCATCACAAAGAGCCCAGAGTAGAAGATTGCATGTAATTTGAGAACATTGAGTTCAGGTCTGTATTCAAATCAAAGTATGGTATCCTTTTTTCCGTGGATTAGAGCCGATGTCTTTGTATACAACATCGCGAGACGCATCATATACGCCAATAGGTCCAAAACATGGCATTCGCTAAACTTAGATTGTTGTATATCCCTTATGACAAGTGTTCGGTACGTGACAAATGTCCTGTTCTTTCTGGTTATAAAATTCCGCTTCCTCCCATTCTCTTGGACTGTTCGACTTACACCATCACACTCGTCTCCATCTCAATCTAAGATAAGGTCCTCTCACACGTCGACTACCTTTCTCCTCTCACACCCGTTTTCGTCTTCACCTTCAACAGCCTTTCCACTATTCATCATGTGCTGCGGCTGGTTCAAACCGTCGGGGAGCCCACGCAAAGAAAAGAAAAACAAAAACAAAAACAAAGGGAAGAAGAGATATAGTGATCTGTGAGTAACGCCCAGATACAAAGCCCATTATTCAGGAAGCAATTGAGCCTAATGCTTGTGACTAGCCCTACTCCTCGCGGGATCGTCGATCGCAGAGTTACGCAGAGGAAGAGCGAACCTCAGCACGAATCTGAACCAATGTACTAGGGATCTTCGTCCTGTTACCGAGTACAGAGGCGTTGTGAGTCTCTGGTAAGCTACGATGAGATACTGATCACTGTTGGACGTTGAGACTGACTTGGGACTAGAACGGAAGATGGAATGCCATGATGGATGAATGACCTTGACACCAGAGAGTGTCATTGTTGTAGTCTGTCATGCGAAACAACGCAGATTGGGCGTTTCATTTTGTACTTTTGTTTCCGGTGCGTCCAGACATGGGATGTCTACATGGGCCTTGAGGCTTGGTGGAAAACTACTGGGATGGACAATAGGTGCAGACAGTTCGTTCATGCCTGTGTGGGTTAATTAGTCTTTCTATTTTGTGCTATCTAAGATTATCGAGTGCGTCGAAGAGGGCAGCTTCGACTTCCACAGAGAACAACGTTATCTCGGTAGACAGATAAAATCAAGGATATATCCTGTGCCGCTTAAATCTACTGTCTCCTAAATGACCTAGCCCTAACTGAGAGACTGCCAATTGCTTGCTCAAATAACTTTGCAATCAAAGCATGAACCTCCTTGACTGGATGATAAGAGTCAAAGAACACATGTCGCTCCGGGTCGCTGCACAACTTTCGTGGTACACCCTCACTCGTGTAGACACCTGTGAGACACGCCGTTGGCGGATGCACGTACTTCTTGTCGATATCGTACTTGGCGGGATCGGAGAAAATATCATGGAATAAACTTTGTATATCGACCACGGCTGTCTGGACATACGGTGAGTATCCAGCAGCGATGTTCTTTAGCCCTTGGGTCAACGCGCTGCTATAGGCCCGAACACTTGGGATATTGTAGTCAGAGGAGTTGTACGCGGCTGGGAAAGTTGTGATTTGGAGGTAGTTGGCCAGAATGATAGTTTTTGCGCCTGAAGAATGAAGTTAGTCAGCCTACTTGCCTAAGAGCTTGAGTCGAGGGATCTTACCGACTTGGTATAGCCGATTGACATTCTCGTTGATCAGACTTGTAATCTGACCGCCAGTAATGCTCGTGTTGAATAGAATATCGTTGCCGCCGATCCAGTGAACAAAGATATCCCCTGGATGAGGCTCATCCCACGATAAGAACGAGGCAACTTGGTCTGCTGCCGCCGGTACAGGAATAGTCGACTCAGCCCCAGTACCTCCAGCGATAAAGCCATTGTTGGTAGTCGCTCCACCAGCCGCAAGGTTGATGAGCTCGAGACCAAGGTCTTTAGCTACTATATCGTTCCATTTGGGCCCATTTCTGCCATATAATTAGTCCAAGTATCTCTCAATGGAAGTGAGGGGACGCACGAAAAAGAATGACCGTAGTAAGCGGGGTCTTTCGGCCACGATCCGTTACTGACTACCCAAGAGCCATTGCCATTATCACTGAAGCTATCGCCAAAAACAATGAGCCGTGAGAACCTAGCAGTCGAGTATTCAGCAGCAGGGAATGCATATGCTAAAGTGGCGTAGAGACCGGTCAACCAGGTGCCCAACATCGTTGCATTAGAGTTTTGAGTTTGTTGTGAATGGATCAAGTTGAAAAAGCACGCCTTGACCTCGGTAGTCAGCCGGCTCGGGTATGTCTTATATTCATAAGAAACTAGCGTCATGCCACGCCCTGACGTCGACATACCTACATAGATAAGACGGAATGCGGTTGCTTCCAATCATCCGCTCCTCAATGTGCTGACGGCTTATCAATCAGATCAAATCAAACTAAAACTTCTACCAACTTTCTAGCCACAAAGCTGACTGCTTACCGCATAAAACTGACGGTAGAATCCATCAACAGTATTTCGATTGTAACCGGAACCTTCGGGAGTGTCATAGCGTTGTAGTGGCCAGACTCAAGCGCAGATAAGTGCTTGATTTGGCATTGATGTACTATGTGAGAATATAGTAAGAAGAATTTGGAATAAAAGAGCTCAGAAATTTCAATTTATGCCCTGTGACACTTTGATATGGACTATTAGGCTACCATGGTTGTCATTGATTAATATTATGGCATCATTTAACGTACCAATTATCAACATCTTACACCCTAAGGTCATTACATGAGATTACCATTTCCAAAGAAACTAAACAGCAAAGCCTCAGTCTGCTCATCCATCACCATTCTCTCAGGGTCAAAATCACCAGGAGCTGAAGATGCTCCAGTACTAGCATTCTGCGAAGCAGCCTTTGAACTTTCGTCAACTTTGACACAAATGTCTATGAGCCTTTGGCGCATCTGATTGAACAAGAGTGGCAGATATCTCGGCGGAGACATGGCCGCCCCCTCTGCCATGGCCCCTTCGGTCTTGAGAACGATTCTCTCCAGCGTTGCAGTAAGTTCCGGAATGCCAGTGACTAGGCTTGGATCCCAGAAGCTGTAGTGTGTAACCAGCAACCGAGAGAACATGTTAATGCAATGACCCATTTGGACCCAGTACGTATAAGGCATTGATAGAATTGTCGAGTTGGTTAGTAAAAGGAAGTTCTCAATAACGGCTTTGACTGCATTGAGACATGAGATCAAGAGATGGGAGCATCGCATAGCGTGAGGTGAAGGGTCGGACACGTTGAGTACTGCAAGGCCCGAAGTTTGATGCAGTCGCTCATCAATCCCGATTTTATATAGATATACTTCGAGCATATGATACGCCATCATAAGGGGCGCTTTTCACAGTCAGTAATCTGACCAAAGATTGAAACCTAGCTTGTGCGTTATCTTACCTTGTAAGTGAGCTTCTTGGTGCAAACTGATTCCAAGATTCTGGATTTCATGTTCCAGATGCGAAGTTGCCATCAGCAGAGCATGCGAGACCTGATTTTCGCTCTTTCTAATGTCTTGATACAAAGTTGCATCAATGGTGCTCGCAAGCTGCTGGATTCTCACCAGTTGAACCAGGTAGGTATCCCACGGAGATTGCATCCCTGCTTCGAGGAGGGAACAGCTATCACTGATAGAGGGCCGTGATGGCATTGCAATTAAGTCCCTGACGCAAGTCCTCAGTCTAAACACAGGTTAGTTCATGTCACTACAAGTGCGGGCTTCTTGGAAGTACACAGAATTAAGCCAAAAGACACCCAAGTGGCATCGCATTTCATCGCTAGTTCTTAGAGGCCGGGACTCTTCGCCCTGCGTGATTTCGTTCAGAACCCCAACGGAAGTCTTTGTGCTTGGGGACGCTTCCTTGTCCAGGCCAAGCTCAGTGACTAGTGACATGGCCATGTATATAAGATTGCTGAACTGAGATCCGAGCATTCGGTGTGTATGATGCCTTGAAACCCCAAATTAGCTTTCTCTGAACTTATTTGAAAACGACAGGAACCATACCAAGCTAAGTAGACCATGATTCCTTGAAGAAGCGGAACACTCTTCTCTGCATCCATCCATATCTTATGACTAGCTTCTTCACGCCACCGCTGAGAGAGATCCTTTTGTGCCTCAATGTCTTCTTGGCATGCGGCTGCCATGATTGCCATATACAGCATGGGACGTTCTCGGAAGAGCTTTTCAGGGGACTCATCTAGACTTATCCAGACAAATGGGAATAAAGGCATCATGTCTTGTCGATAGATCTCGAGCAACCGATAAGACAAAGCGTGAGATTTTGCTGATAGTGGAAATGTGAAGAGAGTTAGGTAGGGTGATTCAGGCTCGGACGCGGCAAGTGAGCTTGAGTTTGAAGCTGGCGATGTTTCCTTGGGATGAGAAGCTAATGTGATGGATGGCAGGGGCGAAGTCGATGAGGATAAGAGGTTAGCGACTGAATCAAACTTTGACTCGAGTCTGAGAAGATCACTGATAAAAGTCAGTTAGTCACCAAGTAGCCACTGTAGTTGAGGATACCCACTCTCTTCCATAGTTTGTTTTCGAATTGCTTTTCCGACTATGGCTTCCTCGAGGTTGCGTACTGCATTCCTTGTCTAAACGCTCACATCTGGAACCGTTCGTTATTAAAATCATCACGCATTTTGCTGGGCTGGTTGCTGTACTCTACCTCGTGCACCTCTTCTGACCCAACACCATGTCACACCGCACTTTTGCACTTGCGCATTTGGTACAAGCCTTGAGGCCTCTGAGCTTGGGGTCGTTGCTATCCATCTCGAGCCTGAAGTTAGAGTCGTTCGTTCATCAATTGGGAGAGGTGGTATCAATAGGAAGAATTGATTCCTGAATCTTGATTCAGAGTTGACCGAATCAGCAATAAGCTTGGATCCTACTGCGACCTTGAAACGTCATTTCAGGGCTGAGTCTAGTGGCTAAGTAAGACAGGTAAAGCGTAAGCGTGGCTGGCGCAACTTGAATCCTTTGAGTTTTAAGCCAGGAAAAGCTGCGAATCAGATCACGTCGTTCAAACCTTAGTGCGACTTGAATTATGCCTAGATCCATAGACTTGTGTTATTTGGTAATTAATCTACTACATATTATCATCCTCACGCCTTTGCTAATCGATCCTTCTTAGCACCGTCAAGAATTCCAGCGTGATCTATATGATGAGTCGTGCCCCTCTCCAAAATAATATCCCGAACCCAAGGTCCCCGCGGAGTGTAGACAGCTTTGAAGGGCTTGGGCACCGCCACGAAGCCTTCATTGATGTCCATGTCATTGACATTATGTTTAAGGCCAGTTGACTCATTCATACCCACTGAAACGTTGAAAGACCACAGCATGCGAGCCATCTGAATGAACAATTGGTTCCGCGCAATATTACGACCAGTGCAGACGCGACGACCGAAGCCGAAGCCAGTTTGGGGGAGATCCTTGAGAGCAGTGGTGTTGAGGCCACAGACGTCAATTGAGGGCGCCTTGTTCTCAATATTGTCGGCGAGCCAGCGTTCGGGGATGAATTGATCGACATTCTTACCAAAGATCGATTCGTCGCGGGTGATTGCGTACGCATTGCCCAATACAATCGAGTTGGCGGGAATGCGATAACCCATGTAAGTATCCTCTTCTCTCACAAAATGCGGGACGCCTCCGACCACGACTGGGCGCCATCGCAGAGTCTCACTTGCTATCGAATTGTTAGATATGACCACAAATAAGGAGAGATACGACAACTTACCGATAGCGTCAATGTAGGCAAGCTTGGGACGATCTTCAAACGTCGGCATGCGATCTTGGCCCACTACCTCATCTAACAATGCTTGAGCCTTGGGAACCCATTGTTCACCCGATGTAAGCCAGGCGACAATGAACCAATCTAGAGCAACGGTAGACGTATCCAAACCTGCATCAGCAAGGATCCCGAGATCAAAAGCAAGCTCCTCTTCAGGCATGTCCCTGGCCTCGGACGAAGCCTCCATGTACTTGCTAAAGTTCCAACCGGGGTTGCCAAGACCCTTTCGCAGATTACCTACATGCAGAGATCGCTCAAGTTCCCACAATCCTTCAGCCTCCTTCTTCCAGGGGGCGAGAAACTTGGGTAGATGGTTTAGCGAGGGGAATGAATCAACGATGTAAGCACCGACTTGGCCGGTTCTGGCGAACTCGGCTTGTACCTTTTTGCCATCCAGGAGCTCCTTCTCGTATCCTGTGATGAGACGGTAGCCGTAGTTGAGACAGTAGATGAAACTGGCCATGGCACGCTCGTGGTGGTGGTGAAAGTCAAGACCCTTCTCACCAACCCTCTCAGACTCATTCAGAACATCAAAGAGGAGCTGCTGAGATTCCATATCCTGCAGAGGACGGTAGGTACTCGCTGAGCGAAGAGTCAAGAGAGGGGCCTCCATGCGCTGATGCAGCTTGTAACTCTCATCATAAGGACGAAGAAGCATATGCATATTCTTAGTAACAAGTTCTCCACACATGACGAAACGCGGACGATGCGAGTACTGCCCACTCCGTCTGTTTAGAAGATCATGAGCAGCCTGATGTGTGGAGAGGATGATCAATGGCTGGCCACCCATGCTAAGATGCATAATGGGGCCGTACTCTTTGCTCCAATGGTACAAGTGAAGCCACTGCAGACTCTTTGGAAGCTGATGAACGTTTCCGATAAGGGGTGCAGGTTTCGGTCCCGGAGGTAGAGGACCCTTTGAGCGCTGGCCGACGAGGCTGTAAAGAAGCCATAATACGACGGCGGCAGAAAAGCCGAGGGATAGAGATGTGATACTTGACATGGTAGACTTTGCGAGCAAATGAATAAGAAACACAGGGCAATCAAAAGAAAAGAAAATGCGGAATTCTGGGGTCTGGGTTCTTGATGCTTTTTCTATGTAGGTACTAATGTTTCCCAACTGGCTGGCTCTTGGGTCATGTCTATATGCGGCGCAGTTGGTCCCCCCTCCATCTTGTAACGCAGGTCTGTTAGATTGGCTAATCGCGTTGTGAGAAAAGTGATAAGGAGTGTTCCATCCATCGAGATCACACTGGGGTGTTTGTTCGGTTGGTGGCCGTTGCGTAAACTGTTTACGGTGGGGGATAGGGCTTGCTCAAGGATGTTTGCTATACAGTTCCATCCCGTGTGGCGATTCCCCTGCAGATGATCCGGAAGTCCAATACCCGTACCCGGGAAGAACCATGTAACGCATTTGTGAAGAATTAGTAGAATGAAGTTATATCATACATCTCAAAGTAGTAAACGGCCCGTCCGGAGGGAACCCGCGAGAACTCAATCACCTCGAATCCTTGCTTATGGCGTTCTACTAACGTCGCACTATCCTTAGTTCTCTACAGCGGCCTCTAGCAATGTCTCACGAAAAGGTCCGTTGAAGAAAAGGTTGCGCTTCGTAAAAGACCTTGACATGTCATTTTCGTAAAGAGCGCAGCCGTTTGGTTACCGCTAGCCAGGGTATGGTGGTCTCGATCCACAGAGGGATGGGAAAACTACTACTCTATCGTCGAATAGCCACTGGCTCTGCATAAGCGCTATTCCCATTGGAACATAACGTAGATTCGCGGGCCTGGGCCGTTGCAGATCTAATGGACGGCACAACGGTCGCGAACAGGGGGCGGCTCGTCTTAGTTTGCTTCATTATTGAAACGACGAGGCGCAGATTTTGTTGGTTCCGATCCAGCAGGTAATATAGTGCCTCTGCTAGCCTGGTAGTTTTGAACTGGTTTGGTCCGGTTGGTTTGTTTTTTGCTTTTTCTTATTCAATGCCTTGGTTTGGGCTGCAAGTTGGGAAGCTAATGGTGTCGAGGCCCTTGTTTGCTTGAATCCTCCTTTGTCGTAATCGTTCGAGGCAGAATGAAAATATTGGTGCGTTTCTTTTGTGGTAGAAAGTATGTCTGCTGCGCCGTTCGTTTGCCTCCGGTTTGCTTAGGTTGGTCAGCGAGTGAGAAGTGAGCCGTTATGCATGGCCTTGTCTAGTGTGGTGAGATATGATATGTATTGGGGAAAACAACACCAATAGAGTGGCAATGGTGGCCCTGCAGGGTTCTCGAGTTGCCTTATGGTGAAACTGCATCGGTATCGAAACAATGGAGAGTTTTACTATATGTAAATGGAATTATTGAAATATCAAAGGAGTCGTCTGCTGTCGATGCTTGGATTGAGTTGATATACTGTACCAATATCGAAAATCATCACTTATCCAGAATATCGACTACAGCCGCGATGAAGTTCACGCCATGGACATTCTTGGCCCTCAGTGCCCTTGTTATTGTGTCTCAGGCACAAGACATGCCTGATTGTGCGGTACGAAGAAGCACAGCCTAATGGTAAAGGAGATAAATCGAGCTAACACTGCACATAGGCCACTTGTTTAGCCACAGGTCTTAAAGATTCAAAGTGCAATGCAACTGATGCCGACTGCATATGCGCCGATACCATCTTGATGGACACTGTCGGAGCATGCACACTTCAGAGCTGCACTGTCGTCGAGGCGCTTGGTAAGTTCTAAAATCTCTCCACCAGACACCTTTCTGACGTGCTATACCAGCTGCTAGGAACGGCACAGCGACACTTTGCAAAGAACCGGTTCGGGACAAGAGGCTCGTAGCACCCATTGCAACAGCCATATCAGGCTCTATGGCATTAGCTTTCGTTGCACTTCGAGTATTCGAGTGTCTATACCACAAGCAATTCCAATGGGCAGACATTTGTGCCGTTTGTGCCATGCTCTCTTCCATACCTATGGATGTCTTTGAATTCTACAGTATGCTCCTCGCATTATTAATCACCTTCATAGAGCATGCTGACAATTGACCAGTGATGGCAAATGGCTTTGGGCGAGACGTTTGGACTCTGACCGAGCAGCAAATCACTAGTGTCGTCAAAGTAAGATATACCATCTGATCAAAACTCTTCGACCTTGATCTGACATTATGCTAGTACACTTGGATCACTCAAGTCTCTTATATCCCCGCCATCTGCCTCACCAAGATCGCTATCATCTCCATCTACCTGCGAGTGTTCCCGGACAAGACGTTTCAGAAGATATGCTGGGGCACCATTATTCACTGCAGCCTATTCTTATTCTCTACGACTATCGCCGCGATCTTGGCCTGTGTTCCTGTCCAAGCTGCGTGGACGAACTGGAAAGGTGAAGCTGAGGGTGTGTGCTACGACAACAATGCCTTCTGGTGGGCTCATTCGGTAAGACTTTACTCTGATCGTGGAGGTATAATGTGTTGCTGACTGTGTGCAAGGCCATCAATATCACAACCGACCTGTGGGTCATTGGATTGCCTATTCCTGGGCTTCTCAAGTTACAACTGGGAACCAAGAAAAAGGTTTTCCTCATTCTTATGTTCAGCGTTGGTATTGTGTAAGTATCTGCCTACTTATGCTTCCACGAAGCATAGGGAGCTGACATGACAAGTATTACGGTCATCTCCATCGTCCGGTTCTCAGGTCTCATCACATACTCAGCCACATCGAACCCAACATGTAAGCCAACCATCTCAGTTATGCACGTCTGCGTGTAACTAATTCGCTTTTGCTAGATAACAACGTCATGGTAGCGACGTACAGTGTTATCGAGTGCAACGTCTCCATTATGTGCTGCTGCATGCCTTCCCTCTTGGCTTTCCTTCGCCGGGCATACCCAAGCTTGTTTGGCAGTACCAACCGTTCATACGAGTACAGGACCAGGTCCAAGTCAAGGAGCAACAACAGTTCAAAGTCTCCATTCCAGGGAAGTGGTATTCAAAAGAGTGTTACTCAGTCAGTCTCATACATGCCTCGCTCTGGCGACTCGGATGTCGTTGAGTTGATAGACGTGGAGGGGAACAAGCTTGATCGATATAACCAATGGTAAATGGTTTCTTGCGAAGTTTTTTTCTTATTTTGCTTTTCTGTTCTGAAGTACCTGTAACTGCTACCTGGGTTTATGTTCTGATCATGTACGGGTTGGTCGTGTATTGGAGATGTTTCGCTTACGCGAGATAATGAGCCTTTATCAATACTTAGAGATCTCGAATAGTGTTTGTCATAGCCTTGAAATATAGCAACAAAGAAAATAGATGATTCTGAAGCTCCTCAGAAACGACGGTAATCACGCTTGAAACGCTCTCATCTACGGACGGGGATCAGATACAAACCGACTTCCATTGTTACTCTTAGCAAGCACTTTTCTCCGCTTTGCTACTTGTGGCTGCATCAATGCTATGCGTGTTTGCATCGACAATGAGGTCCCTGAGTTGGAGGGTAGCATCTATACACCATGTTGGTTGGTCTGAGGCTCGAGACTGCTCAACGCTATAGCGTACCAACCAACCAATGATGTCTCGGATGATGCGGCCGGAAGGCTTCCGACTTCGTAGCCAGGGCATCAAACACCTCTATGCAAACGTCAATCCAGTTCACCAACATGTTGCCTACATTCAGCCGTCGTAAAACTACAAACATTTGAGCTCTGAGTTTTTTTTTAGGTCCGTTATGCTCTGGGAAATACTGCTGGCTTGGAGCAAACCTTGAGATAGGTAGAATGCGGAGCGATTGGCCAGGAGACCCACTAGTCTTGAAGATTGGTAACCCTCAGCAGGCAAAACATCACCCAGGTGAAACGGAGGCAAACATTGAAGCTTAATGAGAATCGAAGCGAGACAAATAAGTGAAGCAGTTCAAAAGTCCACAAGGGTATAGTAGATTGATAGGTAGAAGTACAATGGATTCGTGTTTCCATCTATGAGAACAATAAAAAAATGAAAATGTGGTGGGTCTTCCACCGGTGACAGTCTAGTACCTGACTAGCATAAAAAACGCCTCCAATAGTAGTACAAACAATGAACGCCTAGTCAATGTCGAAACAAAGCTAATAGAATAGTTCAGACAGCGTAGCAAATGGTTCGCTGTTGTGGTGGACCAAAGAGGTCCAAGA
The DNA here is from genome assembly GCA_027945595.1 of Fusarium torreyae. Classification (NCBI taxonomy): domain Eukaryota; kingdom Fungi; phylum Ascomycota; class Sordariomycetes; order Hypocreales; family Nectriaceae; genus Fusarium; species Fusarium torreyae. The sequence goes on from JAOQAZ010000005.1 coordinate 588,877, forward strand.
TGCCGCGGTGGCAGGCCGTTGACGTGTTGTCGCGTCATACGTTCCGTCTCTTCCATCAAGCCATGTGCTGCTTAAAAATCGAGCACCTCCATAATATCGCCCATCTCGCTTGTTTCCCTTTGAGGTCGGCCGAATACCAACGGCGCAAGCGAGTCCACGCCAGAGTCCTCTGCTTCAAAGCTCATGGTCGAGTTGCTAGATATCGACCTCGATGGAGATACAGTCTTGTGTGTAGTGGGCTTTGGTGGAATAGGCGCGAGGTACGCCGAAAGCAAAGCATCCAGATCTGGGCCGCTAGAGAGTGTGGGCAACACCGGTCGGCTGATTCGTCTGTAGTGTTTCGCGGTCGGCGGCAAACCAGTCTTGGGACGTGCTATCGGCGCTGAAACGGATCTCTTGCTCGGTGTGCGCGTGAATAACCGCGGTAGCTTGAACGCTTTGCGAATAGAAGGTGTTCGGGCGGGCGTCGTCTTTGCTTTCGACACGCTCGTCGGGTGCTCGAAAAAGTCGATTCCGTGGGAGACGGGAATGTTGCTCGTGACGGTGTTGTTGAAATCTTCGAGCAGGGAGTGAATCTGGGTCTCATCAAGGCCATCAACCAGCTCAAACAGCTGGTCTACCGACCCGCGGCGCATGAGGTGAGGAGACTGGGCGTGGGCGTCTACTGCCATCCTTTCGAGGCTTCACTCACATCGAGTTTGAAGTCGAAATGGAGTGGGGAGAGGAGAACGATTGGTCAAAGCCCAGAATTAAAGATGTGACTGTGAGTGGGAGAGGCCGTGGTCTAAGGGGCCCGACAAGCGGGTCCTCGACGTTGGTACCTGACATGTTTCAGTTGGAAATTAAAGGCGCTATCATTTCCCTTCAATAGGCTAGCCCCCATTTTCCAGGGGGATCTGCTGATAACTCATCAAAACAGGCTGCCATGACGACCTCATTTTAACCATTTGCGTCCAAGGTTTATTGCGAGCGTCGTGCAAGAATATTTTAGGGCTGTTCGCGGTGGTCATGGTCTTTCCGGTCGGAATGTCAATATAAGAGCGATCATTCTGTCTGATGTAATTTCACTCAAAGGGACATTCCACAACTGCATTTCAAGACCGGTATGTTTATGGCATTGTGTGCGTCAATGGCTTTGTCGTCGATTGAGTTCGACAGTCTCATCACCCATTATCTCTTCGTATCGATTGAACTGCAGCTCGCGACAAAGAGATTGGTGCGCGTCAAAGCGTAAGCCTTGGCTAAGTCTTAGTTGATCACATTTTGTGGTATCCGTATCCGTACAATCCAGACAATAGATAACGATAACGGTAACAAAGTACTTGTGAAAGCTCGTTTAACTTGAACAAGCGAAAAAAGAACCTTCACACCCATGAAAATCGAAGCCTAGATGCACTAGGGTAGGTGAGACGGTGAACAAGGTAAAAACAATTCTTTTGTCTTTGTACTCTGATTTACTCTGCGATTTGCTTGAGAAACCAGTCAAGTTGATTGTAGGAATTGATTTGGAGTACGGTAAGCTCGCATGTTCCATGAAAGATTTGCTTTCACCGAGGTGAGGTCACTCACTCGTACTCTCGTGATTTACGTTGATTCATCAAACATTACAGCAAAGACTGACCAGGCAGGTATCATCACAGGTAATCGAGATAGGCGACCATGATAGCGAGGCATATCCTACGCTGATAATTAACTGGAGCAACAAATTTGCTCCAATTCCCAAGATCTTTCGCCTAACCTTGGGTCGATATCGACCTCAAGTATCGATTATTTGCGACCGAAGTTCAGTGTGAGTGCCAGTCTCTACAGCACTAATCCTTGATAGGACTAGCGGTTTCACAACCACCAGTAACTTTCGTTCACCCATGAATCAACTCAGTCAACAACAAAACTCAGCCAACACATCAACTGATTTCTTGCTCATCTATGAAGCAGACTTCTCAGGTCATGTATATGGATTCATGATATGCGACTGAAAGCACCTGAGGAAAGAAACAGCTACGCAGAACGCTTGCAAAAATTACTCCGGAACTAGATGCGATGGAGTTCCAGAACAGGATCATAAGAGGGCCCTTTCTGAGAACCGTAAAGCTACTGAGCGAATCCATCATTTAGCGAACAAGTCAAAAAATGGTCAATACACGACACCAGACCGGGACTGCCACACGAAGCATGCTAATGAGACTCTACAAACTTGGCCCTCTGTGGAGATAACCCGACAAAGAACCCTGCTTCCGAATTCGTGCAACCGCCCTTCGAACAGTCTTTTGACCAGATTCTCGAACAGAATATCTTAAAACTCCATTGTTCTTCCGCCGCGTTGTACTTATCATATAATCTCGTATTTCGTCCAATTCCTAATACAACTGCGCACAGTAGGCTATGCCAGGTGCCCCATAACTCCAGGTTCGTATTTCTCCAACTCGGTTTCTAATTCCTTCCAGAATTTTGCGCTCATAGCCCTACCCTCAGGCGAGGTTACGCGCAAGCTAGGTCTGCATGCGGTCAGCATTATTCTGTAGTCGTTAAAACGAAGTGATACTTACTCCGAGATCCTATCGTTAGTCCAGTAACAGCCATGCGCACTCTTCTCGAGAAGGGTTCCGCTAACAAGGGTGCGACTACCTTCTTCCGTGGATCTAGCAGCGAAGTATTTCCACGCTGCATCTATCTTGCGCACAATCCAGGAACCATCACGCGCAATATCACTTTTGCAGAGACCAGGACAAACGGAAATGACGGTAACATCGCTAGAAGAAACCCTTGTGGCTATTTCACTCACAACATACATAGCCAGTAGCTTGCTGATGGAGTATTGGCTGAGAACATTGAAGTTCTCCTTTTTGTTGACCTTGAAGAGAATGTTTGTGTCGTCATGTACGCTGTCAAAGCTGACATCCCCATGTCCATTGCTAGTAACAAGCTCAAGGTGTGCGGGACGTCCAGAGGACTTGGCAGTCTCTTTGAGTTTTGGTAGAAGGGATATAGCAAGATATGCTGTTGATAGGACGTTGATTTGAAGTGATGCCTCCCATCCATGGTCGCTGGTATTGTAGGCAATGGGGGCCATACCCGCGTTCAACACAGCAATGTGAATGTTTGGTGACGTGGAAGAGACTTGCTTGGCGAACTCTTTGACAGACGAGAAATCTGACATGTCAAGCTTGATAAGTTCGATCAAGTTGGGGTCAAACTTGCTCGTGAGAGCCGCGTAAATTTTCGTCCTTGCCGCTTCGCCCCGTTCAAGCGATCGCACGCCGAATATGATCTTCGAAGCCCCCAGCTTGGCGAACTTGAGGGCTGCTTCAAAACCGAGGCCAGTGTTCGCCCCAGTGATAAGGACGGTCTTTCCTTCGAACGAGGTCGTGGGATCACTTGGTGGATTTTTGACAGCCCAGCGGAAGTATGCCAGCGAAGAGTGCGCAGGGGTAGCTGCATACATGTCTGCTTTATCCATCTTGGAGGCTTGGCCTAGTTTAAGAATAATCAGAAAAGATAGCTGCTAGGCTTAAATGCCGATGGAGAGTATGTTCGTGAAATAGTGCCGATGATAATAATTGCTATGGAGGGTTCTCTTGCTTATAACTTGAAGTAAATAGATCGAGAAACGACAAACTCCGCAGGACGATAGGAACTGAGCAAGTCCACATACTACATTGAAACCCCATACGCCGGGATGTGGTTAGCTAAAGCGGCGGAGTCCGCCACTCGTCGGGTTTCCGCCCAAAATCCTCACATTTGAGGTTACTTCGCAGGAAGATTAACAACCGAAGGTCCTAGAAAGGTTGTAGTGTATGATTCCCAGACTAAATGTTAGGTACAGATCCTGTGCGCTTATTGGGTGGCGGAATTCCGCCTATTTATCAGCGCCGCGGCGCTATGTGTACTACAAGCCAGAGTTTATGCTTGTCAAACATTCTCGGATCCCTCAACTCATGATTCATAGCGGTCCGCGTCAATACACTATGTTATTATTAGAGTAGATATCTAGGTATCCCGATAAGTTGCGGCCGAAGTATAAGTGCCAGTGCCAGCCAAAATGGCACCAATCCCCAAAAGGACTAGCGTATTCCTCAGCCACGGACTTGTGTTCACCCGTCGTCTACTGGATCAACTCGGTCAACAACAAACCTGGGCCAACATCGCGAGGCCACAGCACCTTTCGACAGCAGCTGATCTCTCCAATATCTTCGAGCCTCAAGGAATAAACCTGTCAACTGTAAGAATGTCAGCCTTCGATGATCTGGGGTTCCAGAATACGGTCGTCAAAAGGGTCGTGTCTGACAATCACGACATTGGCGACGAGATCTGTGACCTGGACAAGGACAATACGCAGCATCGAAAAGACGTACTAGGGAAACTCTACAAGAACATGTCTTTCTTTAGCGATAACTTGATGATTGTCGAGGAGAACTGGTTTTAGGAGCCCATTTCTGAGGGAATCGTCTTGGAAGCATGGCACAGCTTCTTCTCCCCCATCCGAGCGCTGATGAAACTTCCCTTGGGCGATTTTATAGCTGCACGCATGCTTCTTTACCTGGCATCAGTGTTTATACAGCATCCTGGGCTTGAGATTCTGTATGTCGACGACACGCTTTTGGAAGGCACCGCACCCCTCTACGAATTCTGCACCAAGCTCGACGACACCCTACTTGAACCATTGAGAAGAATCTGGACAGCCAGTAATAACTGCGAGAACTACGACTGGGTATTCTCAGACCACTGCGTAACGGTTTTGGGAAGGTGCGGAATTCCCCGCAACTCCGAGGATTACAAGCTCAAGATTGCTCAAGCTCTTTCACATCAAGAGCTCGAGGATCTTGGGCCCGAAAGAGAACACTTCTTCTACTACTCACATCCGCAAAATGATTTTGAGGGTAGCACACTTTTCACAGGGCCCATACCCAGATGGGATTGTGACGAGGAAGACATCGAGGGACTAGGCTGGGAGTCTATCGGACATGGCAGCTCAATTCGCGGACAAGTCGTTGTCGAGGTGGTGGATAAAGAGGGAGATCCTGCGGATGACCATAACATCCCGGCTCTACGACGCTCCAAGCAATTTTGCCTCGATGCCCGACAGATCGCCGAAGCTACACTAGGCAGCAAGAGACATCAGCTTCTCAACGGAATTCTCATTCGACACCGGATACCAGCCGAGATTCATCTCCTGATCCTAGGCTACCTAGAATATCGCGAACCGTTCCCCTATCTCCGGAAGTTAGATATCGCAGCAGCCTACGTTCCGTTTCCTCAAGTTGGTGAACCATGCCTGGAATGCGAGGACAGCGAAGAACACTCGGTACCTAAGCGTACATGTCCTCAGAGAAGCCTCTACATCTGGAACCTTCCCCTGCGCAGATTTCACGTTTTTCACAAAGACAACTTTCGGTCTTGGACGCTCTGTGCGCACAGTGGCATCTGCCCCGGGCACCATGATCATGATGGTTGGGAAGTTGGTAGGGATCCCGAGTTTACTCTGTACCTCGATGCCCATGCTGCCCAAGGAAACGACGAATTTGTATCTCTGGACCAAGTCGGCCTTGGCCCTGTTGAGAAAATTCGTCTCGACAGTCGGTTGGAGGATTCAGATCGATGGGGCAGACTCTTCTTTGGAAATGGGGTCTACAGAGACTCGATGGAAGATCTGTTGATGATAGGTGGATTGGGCGGTCTAAAACACAGTATGCTTCATGGTAAAGTACTCACCAAAGCATGGAAAAGAAAGCCTAGGGATTAAGCCGATGATGACGACGATGCTCAGTGTACCATGACGTTGCCGGCCAAGTGGGCGTTGGGGCGCAATCTACTGGCACAGACTGTGGGAGTAGACGCGATAAAGGCATTGCACTCATGGCCAGGTCGATGCGAGTGGTGCTGCTGAACGTATCAAGGCAGCGTGTTGGGAAACTTGTTGGATCTCTTAAGGCAAAGCTACGTGAAATGGAGATGAAGAAGATTGGCTATGTACGGAACTTTCATCAGGACCAATATAGTATGTAGTGGTTGCCTAATATCGCACTCCATTTTCATTGTATGAACTTGCGCCTTGGCAACATAGGATCATAAGATCGATTACCTAAAGAGCCTATTATATTCTGAAAACTTGTCCCAGAGTTTCTATTCTCTTTAAAGTGGTGGTGCTTGCCTTAGGATTTCACATGCCTTCAAAGGCATCTGATCTGGTCTGGTATCGTTTCGATCTGTCTTGTTTAGTAATCTTCAGTGTCAGTGCTAAAGAAAAACGATCACTCATATTTTCAAATCCAGACTGCCCTCTTAAGAATTAAATTATGAAACATGAGAAGGCCTAAGGAGACTTGTATATCCTCTTGAGTTTAGTAAACTCGGTCTAAGCAACTTGACGATCGTCAACTACCGACCCCCACAATGCCGGGTACTCACCCACATCACGACAATTCAAACTGCCGCGCAATTAGGCCACGTCTTTTCGCCCAAAGAGACGCGAAGAATTACACAGCAAGAGTACGTGGACTGAACAAGGAATCCTAGTTGTCTTGGCAAAATAAATACCCCATTGATTCCATGCACTATTCCCCATTATTCCTCGCATCAGAGCAAGTCAGTTAAGATGTTGCCAAGAAACCTATTTCCTCTTCTCGCCGGGCCGGCTTTTGCCAAGGTCCATCATTTATTCTCTGGTTTCTTTTCTGGCTCCACTATTGCCGGCATCGAATTCGATGATGAAGCCTTGTCTTTGACCTTGGTGAAGAACATCTCATCCGCATCCGATGACGGGTCGAAGTGGATAACACTTGACGTAAGTGCTTGTTAAGATGTGTAGCCAAGCTGGTTTCTAATCTGGGTTGCTAGGCTCGAAAACAAAACCTATACGTTGGCACGACTGGTTACTTTCAAAGCTACAAGATAACCGATGATCTGGACCTGACTTATCAAAGCAACGTCAGCTTGTCCTCGAAATGTAGGCACCCCTAAACTGACTGCTCCCAGCTTATATGACTGACTCTTTTGCCTGTAGGTAACAACGCAAACTTCATCACGGCATCGTCCAAGCACCCCTTCGCAGTATTCGGCACCCCCTACGGAGGCGGTTGTCCCACACTAGCCATATCCGTGGACAAGTCGGGTACTCTTCAGGAAACCTTTGCAAATGCTACTTACAACAGCTCAGGCGGTGTTCACGGAACCGCACTGAGCCCCAAGAATGACTTCCTATACTCTGCCGACGATATGGGAAACGCTGTCTGGGTTCACTCTTACGATCGCGAGAGTGGAAAAGTTCAAGAAGTGCAGTATCTTGCGGCAGATACGGGATCTAACCCGAGACACTTGACGGTACATCCTAACGGGAAATGGGTGTATGTGGTATACGAGGAGGCGAATTCTATTGCGGCGTATGAGCGGAATACAAAGACTGGTAAACTCGAGTTTCGTAATGAGACATACAGTCTACTTCCTTCCGGTAGGGCTTCGGAAATATCATCTCACATGTTGTATAAGCTAATATTTCTTCAGGGTTCACCAACTCTTCCTCCTACTGGGCCGACGAAGTACTGCTTTCCACACCTGCCGAAGGATCATCTCCCAAATATCTGATTGAAGCCACGAGATCTCGTAAAACTGGAGTTCCTGGATACGTTTCTGCGTTCAGTCTAGATGCCAAGACCGGAGGCATCAAGGAGCAGCTGTTTCTGCATGAAACCACCAACAGCGGAGGATCTGCGAATGCCGTGTCGCCAGCCTTGTTCAGCGAGGACTTCTTCGCAATCACTGATAGTGGGTCGAACTTTATTGAAGTTTGGAAGGTCAACAAGAAGAGCGCATCGGTCATTGCTCATCTTGATCTTGAGAATGGACCGGCTAATGCTGTTTGGTATAACTGACGAGGATGGAGAATTAAGTTTATAGCTTCCAAATGATCGGCTAGCAGATTTCAGGATCCCGTTGGAAATTAGAATGGATAGTACTTGCTGTCATGATAGCTCGCCTATACTCGTATTTGTTCAAGTACGTCAGAAAACGGGCTTGCCGCCGAGGTGCAGGAGCTGTAGTGTTGCACAGCTGGTTCTTTTGGTCCACCGTACCAAAGAGACTCTTTCGATTTCCCAGCGCGGACCATCATATGAATACATCATCTTCTACTGAAACAAACGAATCCCAGCGTCCCCGTGACTATTAACCAAATATACGATTCAGCGAATATCAAGCCACCTCGTTAAACACTATCCTCTTGATTCACCATGGCTACGTCCGATAAGTTCGCCTGATCTCGACGGGATAAACTAGGACATGATGGATTTTGTCGTCGAGTTTTCTGAATATTTGTAGCCATATCTCGGTAGGAAGAGACTTGTTGCCTCTTCTGATAGGAATATGTTTGGACTGCGGCGAATTGCCTGTTGAAGGGAATCAATAGCCAAACAGGTTACATCCAGGACACAAATAGAGTCTCAATCCACTATGGGTTTGAGACCAGATTCTTTGACAGACTTCATGATTCTTGATTCTTGATGAGGTTGTTGTTGATAGACAAATGGGTTTGCCGATGCTGTGTCGCGCTGTATCAAAACTTGACTCGCTTTAGGTTATGCTTATTGCTAGTGAAATAAATCCGAGGAAATAGAGACGATCTCGGAGTTCTTCTGCCTTGTAAAGCTTTATCAATAGGGTTTTTCTCCAGCGCATACTTTACCAAGGAAATTCCCCATAGGGAAAGTTACTGAATCAAAGTTCTGGAACACGTTGACCTGGTATATGCAGTTGACTGAAGCTAGATTTGAGTTGAGCGCATGAAAGCTAGAATCGAAATTGAGAAAATTTCTTGATAGCGCAGTCAATATATGTGAGACACGCTGTAATCTCGAGTTATACACTTACGGTGATTCTGGCACCGTATGTATGTGTATCAGTATTCTATCTTCTATGCAAAATGCTCAAGGCCTCAAATGAGGTCGGTATAATGGGCTTGTTTGAATTCTCACAAATGCTTGCTTGTTTCCTCCTCAAGTATAACAGCCTTATGCTCTCGCGGTCACCAACATACAAGGTAACCCAACTGCTCCATACGTTTCCTTACCCATTCGTTGAACTTTTCTTTCCGCTCAACAACTTCCTCATCCTCAGCCCAGCCATGATCAAAAGACTGCGCTTCTATGCTAATTTTAGCGTAGTGTATCCCAATGCATAATGGACAAAGCACTCGTATGGGGCAGTCGACACGATTCTCTACGGAAATAAACTCCTCGAGGACCTCTCTGTGACTCTGACACCCTGCGGAAAACTCTCGGCCACCGTCACAGAGGGAACATGCGCCGTCCTCCACCCATGTGATCATATCGGCCAACTCGACCTCGTGAAAAAGAAACTTTTTGTCTAATTTCAAAAGATTAATTGAGATCGAAATTGCGCCATCCTGGCACTCTGGTAGTTAAAAAGGACATTCATGGTTTTCGCGTACTTTATGAGGGTGCCGAAGATAGTCCTCGTACACGTCGACAGTATCGCCCTCTTCAATTTCTCCACATGGTCTCCATGACTCGAGAATTTGGCAAAATAGGATAGGTACTGTTTTGCTATCTTGGATCGAAAAGGGATGAACTGGTTGGAAAACGTGTTTGGTGTAGTCGTATTGTGCCCAGGAAAATATCTTCAACCAATTTTCGGACGGGAGAGTTTTCCCCCTCTTAGTAGAGATATTATGGGGGCTGCGGCAGGTTATTTCGTCAACAAAGTTGATGGCAAGCAGGGTCACATTGAGAATTAGAATTGACCCTTGCTTCACGATGGCCTCGACATCGGTTTCTTTGACGCACTTCATAGTGGAAAAGCAATAAGTGGCCGACGGCTTGCTGATATGTGATACTTTGCGTTGATCTGACTTGATTTGATTTGATTTGACTCGATAGTTAAAGAAAGTGGAAAAGTCCGAAACAAAACACAGGGATGACTTGACCTTCTTATGTATTCACGAGTCGGAGACTGATTCCCATGCAAACAGCATATGCATCGAAACTGAGTTTAATACATGCTTTGAGCATGAACAACAGAGATCAAAGCATGGAAAGTGTATACACCATACCAAAGACAAATCATTGGAACTAAAAGCTTACATAGCTACGGCTATCCTGGATTATAAGGCCAAGTCAACTAACAGACTGATGGGATGTCAAAGGAAACCAAGTCTTCTTGACTTAGATGTGCTTGATGTTGTTGACTTGGATCTTCTTGGGGAAAGAAGAGCGGGTATTTCTATAGCCTTTGAGGAAAGAAAGAAGAGTTGTACGACTAAAGCACAAACCTTTTGCCATAACTCAAAGACAGACTTGCAATTTAGGAATTGTGTGAACATACTTAAACAGAAAAGTATGTTTTTACGAAGGTTAACGCCAGGCCCTCATGCCTTAGAAGCCCTCAAGTACACTTACACAGAGTGCACATTATAAGTGCGAATACAGCAACTCAATATACAGTGTAACGAGGCTTTAACTTGGGAATCCACATACATCTATAGATATATAATTACCTTATTTAATATCTCAAAGAGATAGGTTAAGGCTATATATCTAAAAAAAAAATATATATATATAATTATTAGTTTATATAATAAGTATTATGCCTAATAACTTTTGTATAGTTTTCTCTCTCTTAACCTTAAAGCATAATAATACTATATTTCCAGGCAGTTATTAACCTTATTATATAAGCAACAAGCTTTTTCTTTAACTATAAGAAGCCCCTTTAGAGCCGAGAATCTCTTTCTTTAATACCAGCTATCCGAATTCCTTATTTTTTTTACCCTGCCTTTCAGCAACACAACACTTACAACCACAATAATATTCGCAAGCCAAAGAATCGCCCTCGGGCCAAGAACAAATATCGCAATCCGATACGAGAACAATACCACCTGGCCTTACGACTACGAGCAGCTTAACAAGAGACGCTGCCAGGAGCTATCGGCCACAATTAACCACCAGTTCCTCAACAACATCCTTGCCAACCAGACCGCTAGCAACCTAGGGGATCCACATGCATCTGCAACTCAAGTTTCGCAGCTATGAGTCAGGCTTAAAAGGTTGTATTATCTTAGTAAGTTGCTCTAAAATATATCCTACTCAAGCGATAACAGATAATTGGACAAGAGACCATTCTCACGAAGGATCTATTACTTAATGCAGGTAGGGTGATGAGAATAGTATGGTAGATAATAGTGAGATTAATAAGACCAGTTTAGTCTGGGTCACGGTGCTGCAGCCCTTAATGAAGATTGTGATAACAGTAGCGGTGGCAGGACCTCAAGTCGAGGTGATGAAGTCAGTGTGGCGACAGTCTCTGTCTCGCTAGGGATCACACCGACAGCTGCATAGATGGCGAGGAGAACGTTGAGGTGTGGGGCATGGGAAGCAGGATACGACATAGCCGTAGCAAAAACCCTGTTATGCATACCAAATATCAGACATGACGAATAGTAGGCCATACAGTAGCAATTAATTTCGTGGGGTAGATGTGCTTTTTATACTATCTCCTTTCCCTTTACTTAAGAAAAGAGTGATCTGTTATAATTTATCGAAATACGATTATTAGTTAAGCGGCCCTATCGGGCTTCGATAAAAAGGAAAGCAAGCGGCTGCACATTTTTAACCCTCATGGATAATAAATAACCAGCCGCGACTACTTAGACCACTGCAATTATCCCTGAATTGTGCTGTGTAAGTCTCAGAAGCTATCAACTCCGTCTTGAATTAAGCGCGGAGCAGGGCGGGGTAGTGAGCCATACAAGACGAAGAATTGGCACCTATCAATTATGGCAGAACTGGGTGCCAAGATCCAAAAGTGGCGAGCTGAAAAGTCAGGATAAGCAGCCAGCCTTTGCTACTCCACCACTTAATATGAGATTCTCCTACTTTAGACCAGCCCGTCCCGGCAAAATTGCCTTGCAGCTGGGTAGAAGGGCAGAGCGGTGAGGAGCTAAAAACCCTTGGTTCAGCTTCCTTCCGCCGAATCTAGACATAAACACCTCGCGACATCAGCCATTTACTCTCGTCGTGTATCTGACTGGCCATTGGTAATATCTTCATCCCTGTTTTACCATCCTATTGATAAGAATGGACCCCGCATCGGCATTCGGACTTGCGGCGTCAATCGCTCAATTTGTGACGTTCACGACGGCATTGATCTCAAAGGGTACTGAGATATACCGATCCACAAGTGGTTTGAGCAGCGATATCTCAAACATTGAAGCAATCTATAGCAGATTGCATGATTTGGAGTTTACTTTGAACGCACCAGTGCATGGCCTCGGTGGACAGTGCACCAAACAAGTTGAAGTGATAGCCGACCTGTCTAGAGCTTGCCAGGCGGACTGCGCCCAATTACTCGCCACTATCGCAAAACTCAAGGTTCAAGATGGGCCCGGACACAAGTGGAAAAGTTTTCGAGCCGCATTGAAAACCCACTGGAAAGACGGAGACATCACCAGGCTGGAAGATCGGCTGCACAAGGCACAGACAAGTCTGACGCTTCAAATTTGTACAATTTCAAGGTTTGTTAAGCTACCTTGGTACTTACTAGAAGAACCCGCTCACATTTTCCGGTAGTCATCATCACGATGTCCATACGCGCACCCTGCGAGAGCTTCAATTGGAGAGCGAGCGATTAAAAATCGATCAGACATGTAGATTAGACGAGATTCAGCAAGCCTTGGGACAAATACAACAAAGAGTCCTCCTCACGTCGCCACAGCCTGGGAAGTTGTTCTCTCCTATCACTATTACGGACATAGAGAGGCAATTGTCGTCCATGGCTATCGCTGAGAACGATATCACCAAGCAGCAATCCATACTCCAGAGTTTAACTTTTGCGCACCGGAGTGCCAGACATGCTGCCATCACAGATGCCCATATCAAAACCTTTGAATGGATGCTTAAAAAGGATGGCGTCTGCGGTGGTACCTTTCTCGATTGGCTGAATAATGACAATGGTATATTCTGGGTAACTGGTAAGCCAGGCTCTGGCAAGTCTACACTGATGAAGTTTATCGCCGATCATTCTCGGACCGCTCGCATCCTATCAACTTGGTCTTTCCCAAAGCCCACATACGTCGCCAGTCACTACTTTTGGAGTGCAGGCACCGACATGCAGAGATCACAGGAGGGCCTTTTACAAACGCTACTCTACGAAATGTTTCGTCAATGTCCGAATCTGCTACAAGTAGCCTGTTGCCAACGGTGGCAGGAGGTGGATCCTGAGAATCTGTCGAAGCCTTGGAACTTATCTGAACTACGAATTGTCCTGAAGAAAGTAGCTGATCAAATAGACATGTCTCAGCAATTCTGCTTCTTCATCGACGGCCTTGATGAGTTCACAGGGGACCGCCAAGACCTCTGCCAAGATCTAGTGGACCTCGCTCAGTCCCCTAACATCAAGCTGTGTATCTCGAGTCGACCCTGGAACGTGTTTGAGCGCAATTTTGGGAGCGACCCTGATAGAAAGCTGTATATCCACCAGCTAACCCATAACGATATTCGAAGCTACACGGAGCTACGGTTGTTAGACCATCCGGGCTGGAAAACTCTGGAGTCAGAGGTAGTGGGTGCTAACTTTCTTATAGATCAGGTTACAGAGAGGGCACGCGGTGTATTTCTTTGGGTGTTTTTCGTAACCAAACTCTTGCGCGAAGGCTTGGAGGAGGATGACAGCTTTTCTGACCTATGCCGGCGACTTGAGAGCTTCCCATCAGACTTGGAGCCGTTCTTCAAGCACATGCTAGAGACGGTGCAGCCAATCCACCATGAAAAGATGAGCGGCGTCCTAGCCATCGCGATCAAGGCCAGGTCTCCATTGAACGTATCAATCTACCGTTTCCACAGTCTTGAGTATGAGTCGGTGGACTACGCCTTGGAAAGACCTGTGGAGATCCAAGACGAGCAGGAAGAGAAAGCTTGGTATAGAAAGACCAAACGACGCCTGAATGGCTGGTGCAGGGGACTGTTGGAGGTCAAGCAGGGCCGAGTGGACTTTCTTCATCGCACGGTTATGGACTTTCTCAGAACGAAAGAGATGTCTGATTTTCTGCGAGCCAAAAATAGAGATGGATTCAACGCCAACCTGTCGATCCTCAGAGCTTACACAGCTTGGATTAAGACCACAGCATCCGACAAGAAGATACTACGCACTGGCCCCGGCAGCTACAGTGATACTCCATTGACATCGCGGATAAGAGAGGCCATTGCATATGCTGGTGAGTTGGAAGATGAGACCGAGGACCACACTCAAGCCGAAATCGTTCTTCTCGACACAATTGAAGCCACGATGTGTACTATAGATCGCAAAGCAGAAGACAGGGTATTTCCCATATCCGAGGGCTTCAACTCCGATGGCGCAAAACTATTCTTTAGAGAGTACGTTGTCAAACAAATGCTCTTAAAATACCTATCGCACAGAATTCGAGAGATCGATTATTTCAACGAATTCGAGATGACGCCGTTGGCTATGGTAATCCATTCAGAGCTCTGGCCAGACAGAGAAAAATTACCCTGGCCTGAAAAATGCATCAAGATGCTGAAGCTCTTGTTGGAAAACGGAGAAAGCCCCAACGATCAATTCGAGATTAACGTCAAGCACGACAGTCATGAAGCTACCATGATGTCAGCCTGGGCCATGCTTATCTTCTGGATTATTCCCAGTCTGATCGGAGAAATAGGGTCCAAGTTCATCCCAACCCTACAGAGTGAACTTTTGCCACTATTCTTGAAGCACAAGGCAAATCCGAATGCTTTGGTTTGGAGACTTAGTCAAGGGCTTACTGAAGCACAAAAGTCAGCATACTCGTCAGTCTGGAGAGACATAGTTCTTGTTTCGTTCCAGATGCAAGGGAGGCCCGATACAGATCGCTATCTTCGGGTTCTCGACGACTTTCTCATCGCTGGGGCCGAATCCGAAATGCCATCCTTCGGGACATTATCACTTGGTCAACTTCGAGCGACAATCGAGGAGACCATACTGGAGGAGTTCTTGCAGAGGTTAGAAACCAACAATGAGGGCATCTCTGATGCGCGACTCTTGGTTGATGTGGCAGATAAGTTGTTGTCAAAGGTTTCGGAAGGAACTCTGATGAAGGAGCATGTTTGGGAAGCCATTTGCGAGGCTTTTCCTTGCCGGATGTCAAGCCAATTGCGAGACAAATACTTGCCTCAGGGAAGCAAATTGCGAGATATATACTGGCCAAAGACTGATGGAGACATCGGTGCGAACCAGAGCACCAGAATATATGGGAGGAACAAAAGGCGTCAAGCAGCAACTCTGACACCTGAAATATCTGGGGAATCATCTAAGAGACCTAAGACGTAGCCTAGTGCTCTACACTTCAGAAATGCCTCGTCTATTATAACAGATTGCGCTTAATATATTAATAGTGTCCCCCACCTCAATATGCATTTTACTTATTACGATCTATTATAGACCTCAGTACTAAGAACACTTAAGAAATAAGGAATAAGATTTCTTGCTATGCAGCTTGAAACCTTGACTTTTGGTAATTGTGTGAGAAAATGGTTATTATGCTTGAGACAGTGAGAAAAGAAAAAGTGTTCTTTGCAAAGGTTGAATGCAGGACCTTCTTTATATAAGTGACTCCGGAATTATAGCTAACCTCACAGCTGCTCTCCCCCTTAATAAATCTGTCTCATAAAGCTCTGATTTTACAAGAGCGATATTCTATCTCTTCTTGGACATTTGCACTTGGTGGCTACTTTACTTTCACTGCAGTCATAAGAGAGTGCTATGATTTAGAAAGTAAAAATTCTTTCTACACACTCAAGTATGCCGAGGCTAGCAGAATAAACGCTTTAAATGCGTCAAACACTTACATCGTTTCAAGAGAGTCAAGCGAATTACTGTCTCTATCGTGACTAGGAAATAGGCGCGAGACGTACCCCTTGAAACAACCACGGGCTACCCTGGTCAAACACGTTGCCGTCTGAAATATTTCAAGTCTCCGAAACACCAACCACCCCTGAGCGCTAGCTAGTCGTATGATATTTCCGAAAAGGTGTTTCCCCATCCGGTTGAAACCTCGCTGACGGAAAACTAAAACGAAACCAAGAAACCTGCCATAAGCAAAAGATAATGCCAAGAACTGCCACACCGGGTAAAGATGTGAGAGATGTGTTTCTGGATTGGCGGTTAGCGAGGTAAAGAACTTTTGGATCGACCGCGAAACTATTATTGGTGGTTTTATGATGATAATCATTCGATCAATCGTCGGGAATAGCAGGGTTGGCAGCGCGCATATCCGACCCCTAGAAGTTGATCTCACAAGGTGTTTTCCGGATTACTAAATTGACTTAGATACTGTGTCTATTGCGATTTTTAATTCCATAAATACCTAATAATCCAGTTAGATAGGGTCTTTCTAAAGAACGTGGGTATTTTATTGTTAGAAATGTCAAATCTGCAGTCCAATCTGAACAAGTATCGTGAACTCAAATGGTGGTGTTGATGCGCAGACCAGGGGTCAATAGACTTACATTCTTATCTTAGTACCTAAAAGAATATCTGCAGATAAGATTATCTGACTTATGCTTACAAGGCCTGGTCCCGTTAAATATTTTGACACATGTATCGACTCTGAAGCGAGAATATCCACTTGAAGGTCTAGAAATTAGGACCGCTTATCGCCCTTCGTACTGCCATGGCCGGTGTTGGCCTTCCCCTTCACACAGCCTCCACTCTGTTTTGATACAGGGGCCGTAAGAGATGCTTAACGAAAAGACTCAAGCATATCAAGAAGACTCCGATTAAAAACGTATATATACTATCGTGATGTTCCCTCTCTTGGTTCGTAGTCTTCCCATCATCAGCTTCATTCTCATTTCGAGCAAGCCTTCTTTTCTTCTAGGTCCTGGTGATCAACTTGTTTGTTTTCGATTCTTAATCTCGTGCTGGCACATTTATTATTTCGTTCTTTTCACGTCAAAATGCATTCTTTCCCAATCATCTACTTCTCAGCCTCTCTTTTCGCTTTGGCTCGAGGCCATTCGGTTATCCTTAATGCTCAAGGCCTTGACGGGTCTCCTGCCAGTGTAGGGTTCCAAGGTATGCATAACTCCTACACCGTCTATAACTCTCAACGTATTGACCATGACTGTAGTTGATCCCGAGATCGCTCGTAACTGTGTGACTATCAACCCTTGCCAGCAGGATGCGACTATCATCCGCGACGCTGAGATTCAAGCCAATGTCGTTAATCAATGCGGCCGTACCGAATTATCTGGCAACATTGACGTTGGCGAGAACACCGAGAACGCCCTTTCTGCTGGTGCTGTCACTCAGGTAGAAGCTGGAGGCGAGATTAGCGTTACAATTCATCAAGTAAACGCTGATGGTGCCGGCCCGTATGTATGCGACCTGGATGAGAGCAGCAATACTGGCACCATCTCACAAGTATGTCATTGTCCAGGATTATTATTGCTTGAGAACGATCTAACTTGGAAATTAGAACTTGACGGTGACAAACAATGTCCCTGGATCGAACGGCCTCTCGCAAGCCAAGGAGCAGGCTTTCAACATCACTGTTAAGATGCCTGACGATCTCAACTGTTTCGGAGGTAAGCACACCACGAATGTTCTAGCGTCTTATGACTCACGCTCACTAGCATCAACTGGAAACATTTGTACCGTACGATGCCGCAACAATGCCTTAGCTGGACCCTTTGGTGGCTGTTTCGCCGTCCAGCAAGTCGATACCGATGAGAAGACCAACAGCCCGCAGCAGATCACCACTGCCCAAAAGCTGAAAGCGGTCAACGATCAAGTGCAGCAGAATCAAGCTGACTTTCCCGACTCCGTCAAAGCAAATGAACAAGCGGGATCTGATGAGGCTAAGCAGAACAAGGCCGCTGTTGACGCCCTTCTCGGTAACACGATCGTGACCTCGGCTTTCTCACAAGAGACACCCACTGTTTCTCTTGGACGTCAGCCAGACGCCACTACTACTCCCTCCAGTGGTAATAATAACGGCAATGGAAATAGCAATGGCAATGGTAACAACGGCGGCAATGCTGGCGGTAACCAAGATCAAGGCCAGGACAATGGTCAGGACAACGGACAGGATGATGGACAAGGAGACAATCAGGGAAATGGCCAAAATGATAACCAAAACGGCAACAATGGCGGCGGCAACAATCAGGGTGGTAACAACAATAACAACGGTAACAATCAGAATGGTCGAGGTCGCTTTGGTCAAGGCAACGGATTTGGCGGCGGCAATGGTGGCTTTGGTGGATTCGGAAACGCCAAGCGAGCTGTGTCCAACATGCGATGGGCCAAGAGACTCTTGAGCCACGAGAACAAGAACTAGATCACTGTTCAAACAAGGTCACGGGGGAAGTGGCTCGAGGAAGTGGCAATGCGGACTATTTACAGTCTCAACGCATCGGATAAGGTAGACACTATAGAAGATATGGCAGTATGCAGAGCACGATGAATTGAATGCTTTATCACAAGGCTTGAGTCCAACTTGTGCTTCATACTAAGACCAGATGTATGTGTAACTTTTGTGAGCCCTGGCTTCGAAATAAGGCACCTCTATCTATTGATTACCCCCAATTCGCCCAGACATGACTAAGTTCTATCGTAAGAGACAATCACTTCCCTTGTCTTTGTAATATGAGGCTGTTGTTGAGCACTTGACTCGCCAACGCCGCTTTGGCCTTCCATAACTCCACGATGTTCCTTCAGAATGCTCCTATCACTCTGATTATCCGAGTTTTGATCAGGATGGGCCTCAGTTTCGACAAGAGCGCTCCATTGACCGGCCTTATTCTTGGGTACAAACACGAGGTTGTTGGATAGGTTCTTGAGACGGTGCGAGTTCTCGCTCGACTTGGCTGTGGAGGGGAAAACTTTGCGCAACATAGGTCGTAGAGTGGGTATACAGGCGGCCATGATGATGAGGGCGTTCTCGGCACAAGCCGTTAGGAGGAGTTCGCCGACATCGAAGGTCGGGTCAACACTTGTGGCGTTGGCCTTAAGCTTTGTGCATTTAATGACGGCGATAGCTCCGGCACTGAAGATATGTTAATATGGGAATATGGAGGTAAGTATATATAAGAACGTACAAGACACCAAGACTCATAGCGACAGCGACGCCAAACTTTTCCTTATTCTTCATGTTCAAGTTCCAGAGCATTGCCCAAGGAAGCAGAGCGAGGATGAAATCAGTGGCAGCGGAATAAGCTTGAGAATTGATAAGTGTTTGTTACAATCAACGTTTCATTGGTCGACTTACCTCCAATGAAGTACATGACTCCCAGATATGTGTCCGGGTGCCAACACTTGCTAACAATGGCCGGGTTCCATGTTGTCCTCGGGTCTTTGCATCGGACAAAGATAATGAGGGAGATAAGGATATGCAGTGTGAGCATAGTGATGACGATGAACCAGAGAAATCGGTGAATGAATCGTTGCGCAGCTAGACGCATAAGACTGATGGAGAAGGATGTCTTGCCCAAGGCGCATGACATGACGACGAAGGGCTGCGACACCTGGCCAAGGAGCGCGATGGGAACGGCATTCTCAGGGGAGTTGATGACGACCCATTCGATGTGACGGCCGAGACCTTTCTGAACGGCAACTTCCATGATGGCGCCGTAGGTGACGAGGAGGATCTGTGGTTGAGAAGAGATTGGTCAGTGTTTCTGCGAGTCTCAGTCAAGAGCCAAGGTGCATTACCAAAGAAAAGACGATAACCCAATCATCAAGACCAAAGACCTTGCGCACAAACAATCTCGTATAGACTCTGAGAGACACGAAAACGATTGGGAATGCAACCGATAGCCAAGTGACAGTCTGGATCATGGGACCTCGACTCTGGGCGAGGTACTCCGGAGAGGGCGGTGGCCCAGCTGCTGTTGATGCCATTGTTACACCAGTATCTCAGATCCGTAGAGTACTCTTCCTTGTTCGCATTGAATGTCTCATCTGCTGGATGCGCTGTTGGTTCTTATATCTCGGGGGTCAAGCATTGGGTCTCAACATGTGAAAAATCAGAATGGCAAATTTGATGTAGAAAATCTGCATTGAACGCCCTAGAAGATAGCTTTGTTTCCCCATCCATATATCACATTGTAAAGAGAACAGATGAACAATGATTATCGCATATCGTAAAAAAGAAAAGCAACTTCGTGGGGAAGCATTGGGCACGGGAGAGCCCGCTCCCGTTACAGGAAATAACGGGCTAGAAAGAGAAAGCAATAATACGACTACAAAGTGGCCATTGGAACTGCCGTGGCCAATGCTATCGATTGTGTGAGAATGTCTCAAGCATGAGGATGGAGAGAACTGTGGGAACAGTCAATTAAATCACAATCATACGTTGTTGGGCGAAGCAAACGCTCCAAGTGGGCACTATGGGACTCGACGAGGATCCCAAGCTGAACTAACAGTGATCTGCAAATCCAGGCACGAGAATTATTGAACAAGGTTGATTTTCGTATGATGAAAGCTTGACTACATATCAATTCTCAAGTGTGATAATCCCCATAACAAGGCATTGGGTCGTTTCGTATGCGCAAAGTAAGATTAGCCATGCGCTACTTTTCTCAAAATGATCACAAAGGATTGTTCTCTCATCACCATACGCCTCATTGGCTGTGGTGTCGCGAATCTGATAGATCAAATGGGTCTTGCATAATGGTGATACGTACTACTCCTGCAGAGACTTGCCACTTGCAGGGAAGCCGCGAGTGCTTTTTGCGTCTGCGTCTGCGCCGTATGCGTGTCATAATTCTAGCTCGTGTCTTACTCTTTAGTGTTGAAGAATTAATTAAGCATGTTCAACGGCTTCTGGTGGCTTTCTATAGTCAACGGAGGCTAGAATTGGAGGTTTCCCCGCCAATAGGACTCTTTTGGCTACCTTGGTCAAACTACTAGGTCGCTTATTGTTCGAGTTGTCAAAAAAAAAAGTCAATGGATGTGACTTTCTCGTCAGCCACTGTGACAGTCACTTCTCATATCCTATTATGCTCAGCTCGTTCCTCGGCGAGTCTCGAGTCCTGTAAGATCTCTACCTGGGATACCCCTGGCCTACAAGGTTATTTCCGGCTCCCCGGTGAGATATCTCCTCTTCTCTCTTTTCTATTTCCAAAGATCAACCTCGGGTGACGTTTAAGACCGAGAGGGGTTTAGTGATCCAGACCGTTAGAGTAGGATTCTTCCCACGAGGCTACTGCAAGCCAAGTTTCAACGAGCCGCATGCTTGAACGTTCGATGCCCCCATCTCGTGTGGGGGACAAAAATCCACACCAATGACTCGCATCTTTCTAGCATTGAATCTTGGGGGAGATTCATGCCCGTGTTTTCTGGCTACCAAGATTGGCCTGCTCTCCTGTGCCTCTTCTATGCGGCTTTTCTCGCGTATGCTTAAGACGTATCATAAAACCACGAAAAATACCCTGGTAGTTGTGGTGGACCCCGGTTTAGCACCGTTACATGGTGGATACGCGGGACGGATTCTCTTCAACGGTTGCATCAAGACATCCAACCTATCACTTTCTGCTCTTCGCAGATCATAAACGGTTGCGGAGCATAATGTTGGTTATCTCGTCGAGTCAGGCCATGGTGGCCGAAGAAAAAGCAATATAGTACCCTCCTCGGTCCCGCGTTCTGCACTCTATAGTGTCTACCCTCCTCTTCTCTAAATTAAAATTATGATATATCCCTAGTTTTCCTTCTTCCTGAGCTCTCTTTTCTCCATGCAACCATGGTTGATGCCTGATCTCTTCTGCTAAATGAAATTTTCTCTGTAGATCATGGCCCTCTCTACCATTTCTTTGAGCTATGCTCTTTACGTCGGCGTTGCTTTTGTTGTCGCCCGCGTTTTCTACGAGTTCTTCTTTTCGCCCCTCAAGCGTATTCCCGGCCCTCTTTTGTCAAAGTTTACAGATTTTTATCGGGCCTATCTTGCCAAGCAAGGCCATGTCGACCAAGACATTCTCTCGTGGCACAAGAGATGGGGCTCTGCTGTGCGTGTCGGGCCCAATACTATCAGTATTAGTGACCCAGACCTAATCCGGGTCATCTATACTACCAGAAATCCCTGGCGCAAAGTAAGTACTTCATATAGAACAGTCCAATCAGGTAGTCGAGATTGCTTCATGTAGCTATGAAGGTAGTCAATGGCAATAAAATATGGGTTTCTGACAGTAACAGACTGATATGTACCGACCTAATGATGTCGTCGTCAATGGTCAACGCATCCAGAACATCTTCAACACGGCAGATGAGGGCTTCCACTCAAAGTACACTAAGCCTATCAGAGGCTTCTGGACTCTCCCCAAGATGTTGGAAGCCGAGCCCATCATGGACGAGACCTTATGTGAGCTCATCAATTATCTCGACCACCGCTTTGCAAGCACCGGTTATGTCTGCAAGTTGGACGAATGGGTAGCCTACTACGCCTGGGACGCAGCAGCCAACATTAGTTTCGGACGAACCTATGGCTTTATGGAGCAGGGTGGCGATGTCGAGAACATCATCGCCGAGAGCACAGCGGGACTCAAGTACTTTGCGCCCGTCAGCCAGATCCCATGGCTTGATGAGTGGCTGGACAAGAATCCTATCTGGCGCATTGGCCCTCGCCCGCTAGTCAATGGTGTCATGTATACCATCAAGATCCTCACCGAGTACCAGCAACAGGTGGCATCAGGAGCTATCAAGCGCAAATCAGTTGACTTGTTCATCGACAAGTACAACAGTCTCAAGGAAACAGTTGACTTCGTGGATGACGCTCAAGTTATCAACTGGTTGATGCTTAACGTCTTGGCAGGCGGCGACTCGACGGCTGGTGCCATGCGCTCTCCAGCTTACCATCTTCTCAAAAACCCGGCTGTGTGCGAGAAGATGGTCGCTGAGCTTCGTTCCGCTAACTTGACCCTACCTATACCTCAATGGAGGGAGATTAGCCAACTGCCCTACTTCGACGCCGTTATGCGTGAATCCATGCGAATCTCCCCTGCGGTCGGCTTGATTCTCGAGCGTGAAGTTCCAAAGGAAGGACTCGAGCTTTCAGACGGCCGCTTTATTCCCGCTGGTACAAAAGTTGGCATCAATCCTTGTGTTATCACACGCGACGTTGGTGTCTTTGGTCAGGATGTCGATATCTTCCGACCTGAGCGATGGTTACGCAATGAGGGTGAGACAGAGCAAGGTCACGCCCAACGTGTAAGACGTATGCATGAGTGTACCGAGATGATGTTTGGTCACGGCTCGCGTGTGTGTATGGGCAAACACATGGCCAAGATGGAGATGTATAAGTTGTTTGCTACACTATATGCAAACTTCGATGTAAGTGTAACCCCAAATGGCAGTTCTATGAGCTTAGGACTAGTGCTAACAATAACTTACTAGGTTCGAATTACCAGTCCGAACCATGAGTGGAAGTATGACAACTCCTGGTTCATGTATCATAGTGATATCCCCTGCACTATTATCCGTCGTCAGAAGTCATAGGCCTTGGGAAGTCCCAGTAAGGATAGCGACCCTGGCTTCTTTGTAGTTTGATTAGAACGAATAATGTAATTATTGTTGTAAATACAGGCACTAAAGCCGACAGCATGGTCTGCATATCTCCATTATTGTGTATAGTGTTACTGTTTACTCCCATGATTCAGCAAAGGGTTTCACTCCACCTTTTCAAATCGATTCATTGGACTCCTAGACCTAGGTATGTTCATGAGACCCTACTTTTTTATGCTACGCATCTGGCTAACTTGGCGTTAAGATCCATTGTTAACTAGAAATATATTTTCATAATTCTTACTTTACCAGTCTCGAGATTTTGAATTTATTGGTCACCATTGAACAGTCCTATCTAACTCAACTTCCTTATGAAAATAAATGTATCTCGCCCTCCAATGATTCAATTACCTGCTTTTGAACTGCCTGTTTGGAAATCAAAGCCTTCCAACGAAGCAGGCTAGGATCCACAGAGTTGAAAAGATACATATACAGCATCGTGATATCTCGGCGACAAACACCCCTATTCGCACAATTCAGCAAGACACCAAGCGAAAATAAGAGGGGAAAAGGATCAAAAACAGTGCATGGAAATCCCTTTATGCATTTTTAGATGTTGTGAGGGTAATCGAAAATGTCAACCAATCAACTGAAGTCGTTGGGAGTGCTATTGTTTGTGCACCTATTACCTGCATAAGCCCACCACCTGATTCTCTGATCAGGATCACTCTTCGAACTTCTCTATTACACAACCAGGAAGAAGATATAAACTCTGACCCCTACACTGATCAGAAATCCGCTTCGTACAGTAGGTTAGCTTGATGGATCCTGATTCTGTCACTCTACTTGCAGCTACCACAAGGCGGTGCCTCAGTGCATCTAATGTTCTGATATCGCCCTTGCGGGACTCATCAAGTGACCATGGCAAGAATATGCCTGCGGAAGCTGTATCGAGCCAGAAGGATCGACTCAAGATATGGGCAGACAACCTTGGAGCATTTCAGCACGGGAGTACACCTCTCGACTTTCGACTTCGAGGCCTTTCTTCCATGAAAATGGCTTTCAATAGATATCTTGAGCAACTAATCCAGATTTCCATTGGGTGGCGAAGAGCTTTGGGAGAGTTCTTCGGATAGCAGCTCCGGCCTTGAAAACAACATCTTTTCGAAAACAGAACTGAGTTAAAACATGCACGAAATAGCTTCCATATTGTCTGAGCTATTCAAAATATCCTTCAAGGTTTGGAACCCAGCTAGTCGATTAACAGCACAATCGGTTCTAAGAGCCCCACCACAAGAGGATATTGCTCAGGTGGATGATACGACTGAAGCCAGCCATCCTGGCTCATATGATCAAATTGACTGAGCTCTTGTGCAAAAGATCTTTGGAGATTGGCAAAGAAGTCCCCACGAGGCTTTTCAGGTCAAGCCGACGTCAAGGACGTCCGAGATTACGACCATGATCTGGGACAAAATGCACACGGACCGGGAAACTACTTAATGGAGAGATGGAGCAGGTCAATTACGAACCGTCGCCGTTTCTTTCCATATTGGCGAAAAGTTGCAGAGAATTCGGCGAAGGAACAAGTGCTAGTGGCCACAGGGAACCTTTAGGTATTAAAAGACTAAACAGCAGCCCGGTTCTATTTCAGTCCCGGCCTCAAGACTGGACCCTTGTTACGAGAGAGGTTAATAAAGTGCCGCGCGAAGAACTAATTTACTCCTAACTTCAAAACTAACAGAAGACGTTAGGTTCGCTCAAAATCGAATTCTGAGATCGATACTCAGTCCATAGTCTCATCTACCTCTACGGTTTACCGTGTTGACGATAGTACTTCGGACCTACCTCCTGCCCCTCAAGTGCCGGGTGGAAGGCACGAGTTTCAGTGCCCGTACTGCTGGATAGTCTGTCCGTCCAGACACTTCAAAGAGAATGCTGGAAGTGAGATACTGCCGACATATCCCATCTAGCAATACTTGTTAACATTAGCGGAGGAACCATATCTTCCGAGATCTCCAGCCATATATGTCCTCCTATCCAGATTGTCCAGATCCAGATGTCTTATACAGCTCTCGCGGTGCCTGGTCGAACGAACGGAAAGGGCAACACTGCACTACACGAAGCTGCTCTGGATAAAGAGATGGATACGACGATCATGCCAAGATTGATGGATGACAAAATGCTTGCCATCAAGAATGCAGATGGGGATAGTGCAATTCTTCTGGGCCATTGACAAATCCAATGAAGCAGTTGTCAAAGGTCTGCTCCAGACTCCTTCACTAATCCATGTTCGAGACTGGGAGCAGGGCTTACCACTGCATAGATGCCGTGATCACAAGATACTAGGGTTGACTCTAGACGCCATCGAGCAAAAGAGGTTACGTCCAAGTTCAACGTATGGGCCTGGCGCGTTTCTCATCAACATCGATTCCACGGACGTTTATGGACGAACAGCCCTGCTTACAATGTGCGAGCAATGTCACTTGGAGATGATGAAGCAGCTTCTCAAAGCTGGAGCAGGTGTCAATAAGTCAGATAAAATCGGGAAATCTCCCATCCTAGTTTGCTTGCTCTCCAATGCTGAGAGGGCAAAGAAAGAAGAGATGGTTTTGCGCTTGCTTGAGAAGCATGCAGATCCAGATCAGCAGGATATTCACTGTAACACTGCTGGAAGCCAACTCAGACGAGGTTTCTCATCAGAGGTAACGGCTGAGCGGTTTTTCGAGCAAGATCCTACAGCGGCACTTTTGGAGATGGAAAGAAGTTCTGCGCCTGGATGAGGAGAAGGTGACTCAACAGCGAATGCTACACGGAAGGGCCTCTCGTTCCTTGACTTATTCAATCTAGGGGCACGTGGCTCGTCATCAGCAGATTAGATTCATCTGGACTTCCTATTTCTTGAGAATGACATTGTTTCGGGGCACTGGAAGGGTTCCCTTACTTGGGTTCCTCTACCATTCATGATGAATGAAACTGTGTCTTTTGTTTCCCTCCTTACTTTGTACAATGCATCAAGCCTTGCAGCATAGGTGTCATGAGTCAAGTTACACTGTTGCTTTCGGTAATCTGAGTGCGTCGTGGAATTACATGATTTCTCCAACTCAGTGTTATCGCCAACGACGCTGACGCAGACTGTGTTTCTAACAATGGGAGATAGACAGGTCCGCAATCGCGGTGTCTGTGTAGTTCATGGCATTTTTAAAGCATTGTAGAAGTGAATCTACCTCATCTATCAGTCGTTCATTAGTCGGATCATGACTCGGGCCAAATCTAGACCAAAAGTTGGAGTTCCGTTAATCCTTTCGGTACCTCACTGTAGGTATTCACATGTGAAAGTCGCGGCTGAGTCAGCGCGACTCGCAGATCTGACAATGAGATCATTAGAAAGCGGCCGAGGGTCTGGACAAATGGATGAGCAGAAGTGGCGGAGGCTCAGTCAAATTTCTGGGGTCAGATGATGCACGTGTAGAATCCGGGGAAAAGTCAAAAATGTCGAGCGCAAGTGTCTCTCGCTTGAGCGGCAAATGCTGCATTTCCCCAGGCTTTCACGTGCTTCTGAATTTGAGAAGGCGAATGGGAAGTCGCTTCAAAGTGCCCAGCTGACCAGATTCAGATTGTCACAAGCCTCCAAAGAATGTTTGTTTAATGCACCTTAGTCATGAACGTGGGGAAAAGGCGGCATGCTCAGAGGAATAAAGAGGCATGAATGGGTCATGGGCGTCATGGACAAGCGTTGGTCAAGACGTGGGCGAGTTTCAGTTGGATACGACGATTCATGTGCTTCGACATGTGAAAGCCAGAGAGCAGTCTCGTCTCATCATCCTCAACTCGAGGATTCGCCCAGTTTAAATCACGTGCCCGGTTCGAGTACAATCCTGAGCTACCCGTGCCGGTCCGGTTACTAGACCGAGGTGATCGGTGACAAGTCCGGTTGTGTGGGGTTTGGAGAAGAAGGACATGATTGGATGAGTACTGAGAGTAACAGAACGGAGAAAGACACAGAGTGAGGAGACTCTGTGAGGAGAACCATTTCTCACATGCTTAAGATAACTGCGGTAAAGAACACAATAGATATAATATCCGATAAACACCACGTGCCGGCAAGACGAGTCTGTCTCTACGCTCTGAAACTCGGGAACAAGAACAGCGAAATGTCCTAAAGTCAAGGATCCCTTAGCTTCCCCCACACAAACCTCATCTCTTTCAGAAGCGGAGACCTCGGCACATCAGACGCGAGAGAGGCCATTGTCGGTGGGTTGCCCGGGCACCTGGGGTAAAAGACTGGCGGTGTTTCGGCGTAGCTTACGGCGAGGGAAGCGAATGGGAAGTAAGACGGTACCAGGTTATTGTCAGCTCTGTACTTTGATAGCATACAGTAACTATGAGATCCTGTGTTGATCTTCCGATTGATCAATGGTATTTGCAATCACTCATCCATAAATCTTTGCCATAGATCACCAAGGCATCTGAAGTCGTTCGAGACGTACCATCACTCCAACTCAGGCTGCCCCAAATTCCGTGGCGGGGGTGGATACAGGTATCGGGGGCAAGTGACGCTAAGTCTCAGTGGGCAATGTATCCGCTTCCGGGGAGCAATCCTGGGCTGGGCTGCTGAGAAAACGCCAGCATCTGATTTGTGCCTGTTGGTAGTACTCCCCGCAAGCTGTTATGGGGGAACGGTGCTTGATCATGACCGGCAGGATGGAATAAATATCATGAAAACTCATGGACTAACAAGTAATGGATTCGATAAAGTACAAATACATGACTACAAACTGAGATAATAGTGATATATGCTGTATTTGTCCCTGTGGTAAAGTATCTGAACATTTGGGATGACCCACGTCGTTAAACTCAGGTGGCCCACGCCCGCTCTTTCCCAGAATTGCACGCGCTCATCATGGTTCGACCTCGGCTCCTACGCCCTGACTTTACCTTGACGCTTGACCCTTTGCCTCCCGCCCTCGGCCTTGTTGGCGTCCGCTCGCTCGCACGTCGCATTGGATCCGTGACTTTTTAATAAGACTTGACCTTGATCCTCCTCTTCCTCCAACTTTTTGACTTGTTTTCTTATTCTCCCCCCAAAGCTCATCCCCTTCTTTTTTGTATTCTCCATTGGCGTGGGAGTCTAATAACTCTGTCTCTGTCTCTGTCTGTTGTGTCTTGATCATCCTCCTTCTCTACGCTTTGCGCATACCCATACACACACACACACACGCAACAATGGCCCCTAGAGTAATTGTCGTGGGCGGTGGCCGTAAGTTCTCCCCGATTCGCCTTCGCGACCTTGTCAGTCTCTTGCTAACGCGCATCCCCAGTTTCTGGTCTGTCTGCTGCGCATACCATCTACTTGGCTGGTGGCAACGTCATTGTCCTTGACAAGCAGGGTAAGTCGCTTTCACATGAATCTCACTGGATTGGCGTTCCAGGCGCATCAAAGCGCTTGGACTCGGTCCAGCTGCGTATGACCTCCGCTGACATGGGTTTTTCACGCTACAGGCTTCTTTGGCGGAAACTCTACCAAGGCTACCTCCGGTATCAACGGTGCTCTCACAAGGACACAGGTTGAGGTCGGCATTCCCGACAGCGTTAAGCAGTTCTACGATGATACCCTCAAGTCCGCCCGTGACAAGGCCCGTCCCGACCTCATCAAGGTCCTGACCTACAAGTCCGCCGCTGCCGTCGAGTGGCTCCAGGATGAGTTCAACCTCGATCTCACCCTCGTTTCTCGTCTCGGGTACGTCCAATCTACCGTGCAAAACCGCACATTCAAGACAGCAGCCTAACAATTATCACAGTGGTCACTCCCAGCCCCGAACCCACCGAGGACACGATGCCAAGTTCCCCGGTATGGCCATCACCTACGCCCTGATGCAGCGCCTCGAGGAGCTTGCCGAGAGCGAACCCGGTCGCGTCGAGATCGTCAAGAAGGCCCGTGTCACCGAGCTCACCAAGGAGGGCAACAAGATCACCGGTGTCAAGTACGAGCACAACGGCGAGTCTGTTTCTCTCGATGGACCCGTCGTCCTCGCCACTGGTGGTTATGCCGCCGATTTCTCCGACTCTTCCCTCCTCAAGCAGCACCGCCCCGATACCTACGGACTCGCCACCACGAACGGTACACACGCTACTGGTGATGGTCAGAAGATGGTTATGGCCATTGGCGGTAACGGCATTGACATGGACAAGGTGCAGGTTCATCCTACTGGTCTCGTCGACCCCAAGGACCCTGGCTCCAAGTGGAAGTTCCTCGCCGCTGAGGCTCTCCGTGGTGAAGGTGGTCTCCTCCTCAACGCTGATGGCGACCGATTCTGCGATGAGCTTGGCCACCGTGATTACGTCTCCGGCATGATGTGGGAGGAGAAGAAGAAGGACAAGTTCCCCATTCGACTTATTCTCAACTCCAAGGCTTCCAACGTCCTTGACTTCCATACCCGCCACTACTCCGGTCGTGGTCTTATGAAGAAGATGACCGGCAAGGAGCTCGCTAAGGAGATTGGATGCTCCCCCGAGCACCTCCAGAAGACCTTCACCACCTACAACTCCATCGCCGATGGCAAGGAGAAGGACCCCTGGGGCAAGAAGTTCTTCCACAACCTGCCCCTCGATGTCGATGATGACTTCCACGTCGCCGTCATGGAGCCCGTTCTCCACTTCACCATGGGTGGTATTGAGATCAACGACAAGGCCCAGGTCCTCAACCAGGAGAAGCAGCCCTTCGAGGGTCTCTACGCCTGTGGTGAGTTGGCTGGTGGTGTCCACGGTGCCAACCGTCTGGGTGGTTCATCACTGCTCGGTTGTGTCGTTTACGGCCGCGTTGCTGGTGATACTGCTAGCAACTACCTCTTCCAGAACGCCCTCCTGGGTAGCGCCGGCAGCGCCGCCGCCCAGCGAGTTGGCCAGATCTCTCTGCATCTCGACCCTTCAGTTCCCAACCAGGTGACCGTCTCCTGGGGTGCCCCCGGTGGTGCTGCTCCCTCCGGCTCTGGAGCCCCTTCAAAGGTTGATGAGCAGGCCAGCGTTGCTACCGGCCCCAACCCTACCGAGGAGGACGGTGCCAAGGCTGCCAAGCCCAACGACCCCAAGGCCTTCAAGGTCCCTGAGAAGGAGTTCACCATGGAGGAGGTTGCCAAGCACAACACCAAGGAGAACGTGTGGGTTGTCGTCAAGGGTGTCGTCATGGACCTCAGCAACTGGCTCGAGGAGCACCCCGGTGGCGTACAGGCCATCC
The DNA here is from genome assembly GCA_027945595.1 of Fusarium torreyae. Taxonomy (NCBI): domain Eukaryota; kingdom Fungi; phylum Ascomycota; class Sordariomycetes; order Hypocreales; family Nectriaceae; genus Fusarium; species Fusarium torreyae. The sequence goes on from JAOQAZ010000005.1 coordinate 619,601, forward strand.
TGAACTTCATGGGCCGCGACGCGACTGAGGAGTTCGAGATGCTGCACGACGATGAGGTCATCCCCAAGTATGCGCCTCAGCAGGTCATTGGTCGCGTCAAGGGCCAGGAGGTTACTCTTGAGCCTTAGAGCGATGGCAATGGTTGACTGATGTAACGATGGTGACGCGGCATAGAAGCCGTGATGACTTTTGTTTTGTGCGAGATTTGTACCTCATGCCGAAAAAAAGGCTTTGGCATTAAGGCGTCAAGGATTTCTGTATTGATAGGCGGGATGCATGCAGCTTGTTGCAATCTACTTTATACAATTTATGAAGATATTTACCCCTAGATCTGTCTCATCTATCGTTTGTTCTGTGAAACATGTGAAGTGAATTAATAAGATTGCATTTCAAGCCACTTCTCAGAAGCGTTGAAGGCATAACTTTATCTAACCATCACACATGTATCACCGTTTTGCTCAAGATACGCATTCAGTGATTGTGCCTGAAGATCATGATAGAAGGCGTTTAACATGCGGTGTTTCAGATTGTTACACTACCACGCAGCTCAGAGAATACGTTGCATTAATCCAAATTAAAGACTGTTGTAGGGCCGCTGGCATGCTGCAATGTCATTCCTAAAAAGTTATTGAGCGCGGAATGTTTCCTTCGTCAAGCGATGATCTTCCAACGCTTTGAAGCGTATTCGCGTATTTCACCTTCATAGGCCTAGGAACACGTGGAATTATCCTCCTAAACAATATCAGCTATGTTTTCGATCACATTATTCAGGTTAACTTTGTATTTGGAATCAAGTACAAGCATCTAAAATATTACCTCACGCTCTCGTTAGCTTAAAAAATTGTCGTATGGTTGTCCAGGGTAGCTTCACTGAGGCGGTTTCTCTCACTTCATCAAACACCCGCTTGTCCGACAATGCAGCTAAGTAATTACCTAAGTTTCAAGAGGATGTCTTCAAAGTTTCTACAATTTGCAAATCCTAGCAATCATGACCAAAGTTAATGGGAATGATGACCACCTCTTTGGTTGACCTGTAAGCACTGCGAGCTTGATCTTAGGGCATTGTGTGTCACTTTTTTTCCGCCAAGGGACGACTCGGCCTTACACCGTGAGAGAACCAACATGCTCTTCTAATCCTTGTTCGAAATCCCCGTCTTTTGCTGCACCCCGCAAAGAGAGAGTCCGAGCATGTGTTGCAGCTTGAAGGAATAGTGTACTTAGCTGGCTCGTGACGAGTGCGATTATCAGCCTCGCCAAAGCGCAAAAGGAAGAGAAAACTGGAGATCATTGAAATATGTGAAAATGTCAGTTATGATAAGGCTATTGTTAGTAGATCCTACTATAGACAGGATGATTACCTGTACCGAATGTAACTCTTTGGTCGAGCATTATTTCGTCCACATGTCAAGCTGGAGGTGAGAGAAGCGCAGGCTTCCCGATTGGGACACATTATTTTGTACACTTGAATGTAGAGTGACCCAGACCCAGCCACATAATGCTCAGAAGGATGCAAAGCGAACGGCGTCGCATGACCTGAGTTCCTGGAGGGGAAACTCGCTGTTGGTGATGCGATGTGGTAGTGATGAGTGGAAATGGCAGATTGTCATGTTTATCCTCATGGACAAGATAATTGAGAGTCCGAGAGTCAATTGTTGGAGTGACTGAGGCTGAAGAGTGGTGAGGCACTGTGCTTGCTTGGGCCCCGAGGGTGAGCGTTGCTTGAACTCTCACCATTCGAAGCGAAGTAATACGATGAGATGGCTTGTCGCGTTGACGCTTTATCAGGCCATAATTTCAAGCTCAAAAGCCACTTTATAAGCTTGTGTTAAAGAGGACAAAAGGTCCCGATCCCTACGCGCTCTCATGCGCGCTGCGAAGCGAGAGGCTTGAATGTCCCCTCCTCGTTGCTCCCTCGATCATGAACTTTCCCAAGGGAAGACCCGTCAGTTTCCTGCTGCCTGCCGGGAGCCGATGCGCTCTTCAGCCATCTATTGTCAGTTGTCATATTCACAAGTCGCGGAACCTCCACTACCCACAAGGATTGAGGAAGATGTCGCTCACATCGCAGAACCAAATCATATCTTGAAGTACCGGTACCGAGGCTAACCCTGGCTGGTCAAATGTCTGGGGGAAACTGGAGACTGTGCAGCACATGTCAAGTCGCACGTAGAAAGCAAGTATTGTCGTTGGTATGAGGAGTGATGAAGAACATAGTCCTACAGTTTAAGCAATAACGCTGTGACAGGGTGCTAGGCCGGGGTAGGCGCTGCATGGCGGAGGCGCCGTTGCGCTTTGTATGGCTACGTGCAGCATACAGTGTTCTGACTGTGCTCTTGGCGCGATCCCGCACTTTAGTAGTCAATAACCACCATGTTCACGATGGTCATAGTTATTGCTCACAAGATGAGATGCTATCAGCATTCAGCACCTTGATGACAGTTGCTCGATCTTTGGTTGTGGTGGAGGACTCATGATCGACGTTCCCTGTGCTCAGTTCCGAATTCTCGGAATGCAGCCTCATCTGTCTTTCTCGTGGCGGGTTGATCTCCCTTGAACCAGTCGAGTTTCGGCCATTTGAGATCCGTGACCGCCGCCAACAGAGGGAGACTGCCTACAAGGTGAAACTCCTTGGCTTGATCGTTTGAGATGTGAAATCTTCTCTTTTTCTGGCCTGTTCGGACAGGGACCGCGTCGAGGTGACTCAGTTTCAGAATTGGGACGCTCAGACGCTCGAGGATCCGCTGAATATCCTCGAAAGAGGCGCATGCTTGATGCAGTGGAAGGTGAGCAACGTCAAGAACCGTTGAGAAGTTTGGTGCTGTGTAATAATACAATAGAACAAAGACGCCAGGAAAGTATCGTGACGCTGTGTGAGGAATCTGCTGCTTGACAGGGGTGCTCTGTCGTTGACATAAAAATGGATATACGCACTGTGACTCGCTTAGCTCAGCCAGTCTACGCTCTTTCCAGCGCTGAAGGAACCCACTTATAGGCTTGATGAAGTTCCAGTGGCTGCAGGGCAGGGAACCAATAAACTGGCTTAGCCAAAAGAGGGCTAGCCAGCCCCCCGGGGCGTTGATCCCTTCCGGTTTGGTCTCATGTCTGCAGACGGGACTCTCGCCATTCACTTGCCCCTCTCTCGCGTTTTTTATCCCTGAGTCTTTTCTTGGCTTGATGCTTCAGTTGGGAAGAATACTCTATATCTTTGGAGTCTCATGTTCATGTTTCAATTATTATCCTGCTCTATTGTCCTGTGGAGATGATTATGCCTTAGTACCCTTCCCCTGTACCACGTGCCCTTCAGTCTCCTATTGAGGGTTAGCGAGGCATTGACTTTGACCAGCCCGTGTCCTGTAGGTACTAGAGTACCCAGTGCGAGCTGTATAGCGTCTGGACCCGTCCTGCCGTCTGAACAGACCAGTGGCCAGTGGCCAGCGCCTGCCCATCCAATATTACCCACACGGAATCGCCCAATGTCCCCCGTTGATCTCTCAACCCCTTCAACCTCCACCAAAATCTCGCCGACCCGGAGCCTTTCGCTCTCGACACTTCTGACCCTGGATTGACGACTTCAACACCGACACCATGGCCATTGCCATGGGCTGGCAGAAACCCGACAATGTCGCGGGCTCGTCGGCGCCGGCCATTATGGTTGGCCTCTTCGTTGCCTTTGGCGGGTTGCTGTTCGGCTACGATACTGGGTAAGACAGACCACCATTTCTTTGACTTTTGGCGATGGGTTTGGACATGGGGATGGATGCATCATGACATGGCATGATACGACATTATCGATTCGACGACGGCGACAATGGAAGTCGGATAAAGGGGACACTCTTGGATGCTACGGACGATTCTCACCATCGACTTTTTGACGATGCGACGACTGCGGCGAACCTCGTGTGACAAAGATGACGACGCCTTCCATCACCACATCTCGGGCCCAAGCAACTCAAAGACATGTTGGTTGGAAGGAAGTGTAAGGAAACTTCCTTTCCAAATCCATATACGGAACGAGAGCGAAGGACCGCTACCCGATCACGATGAACCGACCGACTCGATCCCGACCGCCGTCGGCTTGCCCATGACACCAGCCAATTTCATCGCGTCACCTCATTCAAGGACACAAGAACTAACCATATATTTCTTTAGAGCCATCAACGGCATCCTTGCCATGACAGAGTTTAAGCAAAAGTTTGGAAAACATACAAATTGCGTCGATGACACCGGTGCTATGGACATTTGCACGAAAGACTCATCTATAATTGTCGCTATCCTCAGCGCTGGCACTGCCCTCGGCGCTTTACTTGCTGCACCTACCGGCGATTCCTTCCTTGGCCGTCGCAAGACACTTCTTCTTGCCGTCGGCATCTTCTGTATTGGCGCCATTTTCCAAGTGTGCGCTCAGAACATCGACTTGTTGCTGGTTGGGAGGTACGTGCTAACTGAAACTAATTCTGCGAGAATCATATCAGTAATGCTTTTACAGATTCTTGGCTGGCATCGGCGTCGGCCTCATCTCGGTTCTCGTCCCATTATATCAGTCTGAAATGGCACCCAAATGGATACGAGGTAGTCTCGTCTGCGCATATCAACTATCAATCACCATTGGCTTACTTTCCGCCTCCGTCGTCAATGTCCTCGCCTCCAAACTCAACAGCTCTGCCGCATACCGCATTCCTTTAGGCCTTCAAATCGTACCAGCCATTGTTCTCACCGGCGGTCTATTAATACTACCGGAGACCCCTCGGTTCCTTGTTAAGAAAGGTCTGCATGAACAGGCTGGTCTCTCACTCAGTCGACTTCGACGGCTCGACATTACTCACCCAGCCCTAGTCGACGAATTGCAAGAAATGATCGCTAATCACCAATACGAACTGACACTAGGAGCCGACAGCTATAAGGATATCTTTGTTGGCTCACCCCACCTCGGCCGACGAACTTTTACTGGTTGCGGGTTACAGATGCTTCAACAACTCACCGGCATCAACTTCATAATGTATTACAGTACAACCTTCTTCGACGGCGCTGGTGTTGAGAGTCCATACACTAAATCGCTTATCATTAACATTATCAATGTTGTGTCGACCATTCCAGGCCTGTTGGTTATCGAGCACTGGGGTCGACGAAAGCTTTTGATGATTGGAGCTTTTGGCATGGCTGGCTGCCAACTTCTCATGGCATCATTTGATACTGCCAGAGGCCAGAATTTTGAGAAGGCATCCCAAACCATTCTCATCACATTCTGTGCCATCAACATCTTCTTTTTCGCGGCGTCTTGGGGCCCTGTGGTGTGGGTCGTTACCTCAGAGATTTATCCTCTCAAAGTAAGAGCCAAGGCTATGTCTATATCGACGGCATCAAATTGGATCCTCAACTTCGGCATCGGCTACAGCGCACCTTTCTTGGTTGGATCCGGGCCAGGCAACGCGTCTTTTGGCCCAAAGATCTTCTTTATTTGGGGCGCCTTTTGTATTTTGGCTGTTTTCTTTGTGTGGTGCATGGTGTATGAGACAAGCAAGATCAGCCTGGAACAGATCGACGAAATGTACGAACGAGTGAACCACGCGTGGAACAGCAAATCCTTCGAACCGAGCTGGAGTTTCCAGGAGATGCTCAACGATGGTTGGTCTCCGAGCGCCCAGCCTCCTGCCGGCCACGAACTTCAAACGACAACCACTGCATCAAGCGCAGACACAACTTTGGGTGACGGCGATTCTTCTTCCATTACTGTGAACCACAGAAATAACAGCTCGTCATCCAACAACAACAATGACCAGAACAAGGGTCCGTCAGCCATGGCCATGGCCAATGTCGACTTCAGCTATTAGGCTTCGAGTCGCCGAATTGTTTGTCTATATTACGTGTCTTTTACCCTCAACGTCACATAGGGAATCAGCGATGGAGTTCACGACAAGGTGGAGTTTGTGGGGTTTACGCGTTATTGACTTTTGTGGATTCTTTGTTTCTTCCTTTCTGGATCAAAGCACCCCAATCTTGGGGACAGGGACTGTCGGTACTGGGGACTTGGGATGGATACCAAACTTCGCTCTTGGGGTTTTCATGATTTACCATCGTTTCAAGGGAGTCAAGTGTTTTATGTCGTCGATAAATGGACGCCCGGATACCCTGTGGGCAGCGACTAATTGTCGAGAGAAGCGAGGTGATGGCGCATGGCCACGGATTTCTTGGGTTACCTTACAGACAGGACAGCGCATTATCGATCTGATTACCTGTCGGCTTCCAAATACCAGCATTTTATTTTCCAGCATTTATCTTATCCACCTGCATGAACGACGCACGAACCGCTTGTGAGGTACATGAACTTTCTTGCAGTCCCTGCCGCCGGCCAGTCAGAGAGTTATCTTGTTCGGTTGGCCATGGAAGAGTCACCTGTGAACATGGGCTCTCGAGCGGGAAGTCATTCGAAGTCTATGGCCTTGTTGTTCAATCAGGTCTTAACATTCATAGGCCTATGTGTCCACGATCACTGTTCATTGATCATTCAAGCATGCACACCAGTAATGCTTTGAGCGTCCACTCTTTCTCCTTACCTTTTTAAAGATAAAAAGCCTCTACGTGCCCTTTCTCAACTCTCCAGATCTATTAACTTTTTCACACCTAGACACCTGTATCTGTGTTGACTGCTCGTGTCCTATTCCCCCTCCAGTCCTACACCCTAACTTCCCCCAAACAGATTTCCCGTCGAAACACCGCCAGAGCCATCTACTGGATTTTGGTCTACAGATTCTCTGACAGGCACAGAGATATTACTAGTATACACACCCTACATCTTTCGCGCAGCATGGCAAGTCTTGTAGATGCCTTTGATCGTCTCCACCCAGACCTGGTGGACTTATTGATCCGCAAAGACCTTCTCCCATCTGATGAAGGCACTGGCTTTTCCGAGGCCACCCTGGCGAGGAGCATCTACCTGGCTATCGAACTCGCAGATCCTGATGAGCAGGCTCTCATTGTCTCAAGAATTATTTCGGAAGAGGAGCTAGCAGCTGAACGATTACAAAGCCCCGAGGTACGAAACACCAATCATCGAGTCGTCCTGGATCGCGCCGAGCGGAAGGCCGCCCTACAAGACAACACACCTGCAACTGGAGAAGAAAACGGCCAAGACTGCCTCATCTGTGGCGAGAGAGCGCATGTCAAGGTCCCTTGCGGCTGCGACTACTGCTTGTCTTGCTTCCGCGATGCTATTCGGATCGGCTTCCGTTCCTCGGAGGAGTTCCCTCCCAAATGTTGTCAACCTTTTACAGTAGAGACAATTGCGCTCGCGCGCTCCCCAGCCCTGGTGCATCTGTTCCGCCAAACGGAAGAAGAGATACAGACCCCGGTCCCCAATCGACTATACTGCCACGACGGAAACTGCGCAGCTTTTATTCCCCACGATCGCCACGGAAAGTGTCTCCTCTGCGACCTTCACACGTGCGACGACTGCGCACTCAAGGCCCACCCTGGTCAAACTTGCGAAGAAGGAGACGCAGAAGAGGACGTGTGGGCAGCCATGGATGCCAACCGAACCGTCAACTGCCCCAATTGCGGTAGAATGATCCAGCTTTTGGAGGCATGTAACCACATGACATGCGTCTGCTCCAAACAGTTCTGCTTTATTTGCGGCAAGGACTACGGAACATGCCACTGTCCCACATACGGGGAATTCCACCGCATGGTGCCCATGAAAAACCGACCAGGCGTCAAGCCGGCGCAGTTTCGTCGACGTGTACGCCGAACGGAAGATACAGCGGCATGGAACGATGACGTTGTGACGTTGAAGATTCCACAACTGCGCCCGTTTGACGGGGAGGAGGATCGCGTCCCCAGGGTTGAGCAGGTGACAAGAGAGAGAGTGATTCGACCGCTGAGATTGCCGGACCAGCAGGAGGGACGACCTCGTCAAGGACGCGACCTCGAACGAAACCGACGGCATGAACGAGAACGACCTCACGAGAACTGGCGACGCGAGAGAAGACATGAAGAGGACGGGAGACGTCGACACAGGGCACCTGCTGCCGCTCCACCTCAGCAAGTGGCCGAGGATCTCTTCGGACTTGCGGATGTTGACCCGTTTCCTCTTTTTCACGAGGCGCGTCGACAACGACCCAGAGGGGCTCCTCCAGCGGTAGGTCATGGAGCAATCCGTCAACCTATAGCCCCCCCACCATTTCAACCCGTCGTACGCCAACCGGCCGTCCGTCAGCCAGCAGTACGCCCACCACGAGTGCATCCGCTAGCGCATCCCCCAATAATGACGGGTCAACCTGCACTTCCCAGGGGCCGATTTCCAGTTATACCGCAAGCTAATCCATACGGAACGCAGGGCCATCGATTAGGATTTGACAATCAACGAGTAGGTCAAACTTTTACATTCGCTGATGAATTCGAAGTCGAATACGAAGACGGATATGAGTATCAACAAATCTTTGACCCCAACCTCTTGCCAACAATGGAGCGAGCCCAGGAGGGACAGCCTGTGTTCTTTGAAGAGCATCATCATCACCACCAGCATGGTGCTCAACACCGTCACCGTCATCACCACCGCCACCATTAATCAGCACCTCTTTTTGCGCATTCTTATCATTATCAGACCGTCTATTGCGCCAACAAGTTACCCTTCTAACGTCGCCCCATAGGCCGAACTCAGAGCACCCGCCAACACGAACCGAGACGCACGGCTGAACGCAATACTGCTAGAGAACCTACCCGAAAACGTCGACCCCCGGAGGCCCCTTGTGCGTGCGCAGCCGCTTCAATCAAATGGCAGGAGAAGAAGCCGATGGGCAACATTCTGCCCACGGGTTCTGAGATTTTTCGGTATGAGAAGGCGGTAGAGGAAAGTGGCGTTTGGCGTTTCGGATGGATATCGGGAATGGTGGTTGTTTACTCTGAAAAATGGAATTTGGAAAGATGTCTGTTCCTCTTTATTGTATAGATTGACCCTACTGGCGTTTGGAGTTTGTACTTGGTTTGTTTGAGATTTATTTTGGACTCTGTCAAAAGAGATATTTGTATTGTATTTCATAAATACCCATGGGCCATCTCACCAAGTAGTTTGCATTTCTTTAGCAGATCATTCTAAGCTTTCTCTGATTAGCGAAACTCTCTTGTGGCCACCTCATGCGTTATGTTAAAGTTAAGTGAGGCAAAGAAGTCGGAGGACGGCAGCCTCAAAATTCCCTGTCCGCTGGTTTAATAGATAATGGGGATATCTACCTAACTTTAGGATAAGCTGCTATAGTACTCAGGACATACTTTGGGCTTATAATCGATAAAGATGCGTATCTCGTTTTGTTATATGCTATCCAAAGTTTAGTAGAGTCCAAATTATTTGCTGAACCGCCTGCATGATGAGCAAAGGATCTATGATATTTTCGTATAAATAACTAAAGAGGGGAATATAATTCGATGGGGCCGAACAAACGCATGAATCACTTAAAGATATCATCAGTGTAAGAATGGGTCAGCACAAGAACACGTTCATAACTAACAATAATTTTAGGTCAATATGTTATCAACTAAGGAATAATACTTGAAAGACTCTTAATAATTGCAACTATCACTGGGTTCTCTCGGAGCTACTACAACGTTACCTTTCATTCAGAGCAGTGCTCGAAGCAATAGCTTTCCTTGACTAAGCTGCTTGACATCTTGGTTCCAGAACAGCCGGGCAAGTCCCCCGTGTTATCGAGTTGCTGGAAAACTGTCTCGCGTTCAACGCAACCCCGGGGAATCATGGTGTCCATGTGAGCTTTTGCTCCTTCGCAGTAGACGATGCGAGCGCGATACGGCTCTTTGCAACCTGGGAAGTTGCACTCGAAGACGGTGACGTCGCACATCGTGTATGTGATGGCTGTGGTTTGGGTGTTTTGAAGTTGAGTGGTGGGAAAAGTTATAATCATTTGACAATGATGGTTGGTGATGAGGAAAACAAACCGCGTAGATGCATCTGGGAGTCTTTATATCTGGTTTGCATATCCAAACCTCTCAAAATTTGTAACTAAAGCTCTTAAGACTGTACAGAAAATGCTTTGAACATTCTGTTGGGTTTGGATTGAGATAACTGTGCAGTGGAGATCCTGAAAGAAGTGTTCTATTTGAACAAAGAAAAGACAAAGTGTGTGAAGAAGTCAAAGTAGACGAACACAAACACACACCAAGTAGAACCCAAACTAGGCCTTTGTACCAGAGAATACCATAGAGAAAGCGAACATGGATAATTGCACCAGACAAAGAATCATATTATTGTCGCTGGACCATCTCATATTCAGAAATTTCACTTTGATGAATGATTAGGCCTTAGGTTACAAGAAATATCAAGCGCATTTAATTTCTATACAGCATCTAACTAAAAACACAAAAGCTTTATGAAGAAGCTTTGCTCACGCTCTTCTTGATCTCTGCCACCACCGCAGCCGTGACCTCCTTAGTCGTGGCCTTGCCACCAAGATCTTGTGTGAGAACTCCTGAAGCAGTGACATTTTCCACGCACTCCATCAACTTTTGGGAAGCCTCCTCCTCTCCTAGCCATGCCAACATCTCAGCGGCTGTCCAGAAGGTGGCTACTGGGTTAGCGACACCCTTCCCGGTGATGTCAAAGGCAGAGCCGTGGATGGGCTCGAACATGGAGGGGTTCTCGCGGCTAGGGTCGAGGTTGCTGGTGGGTGCAATGCCAATTGAGCCGGCGAGGGCAGCTGCCAAGTCGGAGAGGATATCGGCGTGCTGTGATATTTGTTAGCATGAGGTCCAAATGTGTGTGAACGTCTTGCTTACCAAGTTGCTAGCAACAATAGTATCTATGCTCTCAGGCTTGAGAACCATCTTCGTCGTCATAGCATCAACCAGCATCTTCTCCACTGTGACATCAGGGAAGTCCTTGGCAACTTCTGAAGCAACTTCGTCCCACAGAACCATGCCGTTTCGCTGAGCATTACTCTTAGTGACAACGGTTAGGTGCTTCTTGGGTCGCTTCTGCGCAATCTCAAAGGAGAAGCGGATAAGTCTGGAGACGGCGTGGCGGGTGAAGATGGCGACTTCGGTGGCAACCTCCCAGGGGTGACCGCGGTGTGAGCGACCACCTTGGCCGGCGTATTCACCCTCGCTGTTCTCGCGGATGATGACCCAGTCAAGATCTCCGATCTTGCAGTTGCGCAGGGGAGACTGGGTGCCTCGCATGACGCGCGTTGGTCGCACGTTGGCGTATTGCTGGAAGGGCTGGCAGATGGCGAGACGAAGACCCCAGAGAGAAATGTGATCAGGAACATCTAGAAAGCATGAGTACTGAGTTCAGTATAGTTGAAGGAGTCACTTACCAGGAGCGCCTACGGCACCGAAGAGAATAGCATCGTGCTTCTTGAGCTGCTCAAGACCGCCGTCGGGAATGTACTTTCCAGTCTTCTTGTAAGTTTCAGAGCTCCAGTCATAGTGAGTGAAGTTGAGGTCAAAGCTTTGAAGAGCACCGGCCAAAGCGTTCAATGCCTCGATACCGGCCTCAATGACCTCAGGGCCAATGCCATCAGCGGGGATGGAGGCAATGCTGTAGGACTTCTTGGCGGCGACGGCTGATGGAGACATGATGGGTTTTGTTTGCAAGTAGACTTGACTAACTTATGATGAAGTAACAGATACCAAGATCTCATTCAACGACGTTGTCGAATGTTTATATACAGGAATTACCCCGAGTACGGACTTGTTCTGGGTTTGGACCGTCTGGTTGTGGAGTCGTGGGGGGGGGGGGGGGGGGGGGGGGGGGCTGTGTTCCGACTGGGCCCACGCCCACCACCACCGTCCGCCCTGGGTCTGCAACTTTTATAATATGTATTTAGAACATAGTCTCTTATACACAT